>JAPSGF010000029.1:7317426-7601220 GCA_035772895.1 Perdix hodgsoniae | reverse complement strand
CCACGCCGTGCCGTGCCGCCCGCCGGGCACAGCGGTCCGCAGGCGCTCACCCCGCCCGCTCTCTTTGCAGGCCGTGGACGATCTGCTGCGCTGTGGGATCTGCTTCGACTACTTCAGCATCGCAGTGATCATCCCGCAGTGCTCCCATAACTGTAAGTGCGGCCCGTTCTGCCCTCTGCGGTCGCTGCTCCGTGCCGGCCTGCGGGGCGGCCGTCCCACGTCAGCACGAGGCCCGCAGTTCCGTGCTGTGAGCTGAGAGCCGCTGGTTGCGGGCAGCGGTGTGCAGGCAGGGCTCTCTTCCCTCTGCTCTGTGCAGCGCTGCTCCGCTGCATCTCCCCGGCGTTACGAGGAGTGCAGGCCAAAGCACGGCGGCCCCGCAGGCTGACCGAACCTTCAGCTCCTTCATGGGGGTGACAAGACTATTAAACAACGTCTTCATGAGATTTTTCTCCCTGCGGAGTTTGACGGGCAGCTGTGGTTTGGCCATTTGTTGCCACCGTGTTGCACAGAGGTCTCTGGTTCTGCACTTCCTTACAAAACGTAGCCCTTCCCTGTGTGGTTTGGGCAGCAGGGATGTTTTCCTGTGTGGGGCTGTGGAGGAGCAGTTTGGGGTGAGAGCTGTGAGGCGGCCACCGATTTCTCCAACGGTATGAAAACCTCTTCACAGAATCACAGAATTGTAGGGGTGGAAAGGGACCTCCAGAGATCATCGAGTCCAACCCTCCTGCCAAAGCAGGTTCCCTACACCAGGTCACACAAGTAGGCATCCAGGTGGGTTGGACTCAGTGCACTCAGAGATCACCTACTCCTGAAATCCTTCACTTAAATGTCCTTTGTTCAACCGTGAGGATGCAACAAAACCCAAACCGGACTGCTGAGCCCATGGAGTGTTCTGAGGTACAGCTGTCTGTGTGGGGCTGCTGCCTGCTGGGCGCGGGAGCCAAGTGCTTCCTGGGGAGTCAGAGTAGGGGAAACCCACTGTCTTTTCTCACGTTCAAATAAAGGCTTACAATTGTTTTCTTCAGAAACAGTAGCACTTCTTCCTTACGTGAAGGGAACATTGTAGCTTGGTGGTGAAATCTGCTTTAGCTTGGCAAAGCTATGGGCATTGAGAAGGGCGTGCCTGCAGTGGGCGCACTTTGCAGCAGGCGTGTCAGAGCTGCCTGTGGATTGGCTCTGATGCCTGTGGCTTCCAAAGGGGCTGCCGGCCTTGTTTGGCAGGTTTTCCCCTGATCCTCCCCTGCAATTTGCAGCGAGCCTCTGTTTTCCTCTGTAAATCAAGATGTCCTGAAATGTTTCCTACTAGGTTGTCACTGTGTCATTTCTTCAGTCCAGTGGACCAAAAAATCCTCTCATGTTAATGAGTGATTGTTTATAAATGGATGAAGAGGAGATGCATCTCCCTTTGCATTTGCTGGCAGAACTTTTTTCTGTTGATTTGTTTTTCTTAATGCTCCACTGTGGGGCCTGCAGCCATCTGTAATGTTTGCACCCATCACCCCTCAAGGCCCCTCCCCTGCTTGTGATGGGTGGTGCTGGGCAGCTCTCCTGGCAAGAGCCGATCGACTGCTGCAGTGCTTCAGGTTGTGTCTTCAGTAACAGAGCAGAAGGGCCATTCCTGTTTCCTTCACAGAATTAAAGCATCTGCTGAGACTGACCAGTCACATTCTGTAAGAGAATGTCTGCTGGGGAGTAGTGGTGCTTTTCGTCTCTTGAAGTGGTTATAAAAGCTCATGGGTGAGCACTGGCAGTGGGGTAATGTCAGGGATTTATTGCAACAAAATGAAGCTCGTGGTGTATTTCACCAAAGGGGCTATTGAAGGATTGATCCCCTGGTGGTGATGTGACTTGCTTTTACCAGGAAACGTTTAAGCTGCCTCTCACTTAGCATTCCTGTGCTGTTTCTCACAATTCTTAGCAGTTCTTCTCAGTAAACGTGTTGGCTTCGTTTGTCACAGATTCTGGGGAAAGAAGTATTTAATTATATGGAAAAATGGTATAGTTTCAGTACTGCTGTATTGTGGCATATCTTACATATATAGATAGGAAAACGTGTGTGTGTATATATATATATGTGTATATATGAAAGTATGCTAACAAGTGTGCGTTGAACTGCGTGTGAAAGGAGACCTGCTGAAAGTCATGTATTTTCTTTCTCCAGATTGCTCCCTTTGCATACGCAAGTTTTTGTCCTACAAAACTCAGTGCCCAACGTGCTGTGTGGTAAGTGGTTGTCTTTGTGTTGTTTTTACCCATCCCAGGACACTGCTCTCTGGGCTGTAATTCTGGATGTGTTCTGCCACCTTCCCTACCTAGGCAGCTATTTGGACAAAGTGTGGTGCTCTGACCTCTGTAGTAGGTGAATTTCTCTGGTACTTTTCAGTCGCAAAAGCAGATGGAACATAAAAGCTCAGTTTTGGCTCTGAGCCGTGTACAAAATCTGTCATGAAGCATTCAGTGTTGCCTCCTGATTTGTTTAAAATAAGTCAAAACATGGGTGCTAAGTTTAAGCCTTTCAGTGTTCTGTGGTTGAGAGGCCTCACTTCCCATTCTTTCCCAGCTTTAGAAGCACCCACAGACACAGTGGTCAGTGCATGGACTGTGCAGTGTGGCCTTCTGGGGATGGAAGAGCTGTGCTGCGTGGCAGGGAGAGGAGATGTGTGCTGTCAGAGTGAGCCCACGTGTGAGAAGCACTCGTGCAGCTTTGGCCTGCCCTGCAGCTGGGTGAGCATTGCTGTCTGACTCGAAGGCCTTTCTGGTCAAAGCACACAGCATGCAGTTTGCCCCAGGCCTGAGGCTAGCTTTCTGTCGTAAGTCAGTGTGTTGTATTGAATCCTTACAAATGTTAGGCTGCCCAAAAACAAGCAGCGGTGCCTTGTGAGCACTGGCAAGATAGAAGGCATTTTCTGGTGTGTTTGTAAAGCATCCACCAGATGAGACTTTTCAAGACTAGAAAGCAGAGCTAGCTGTAAGTTTGTCGGTTTTTAAACATTCAAACAAGCACAGACTATTTGATGCCTGTTTCTGGGAGTACATCTACTGATGCCTTCTTAGAAAACATCAGGACTGGTACGAACAAGACCAATAGAAGCTGAGTTACAACGGAAGAAGAGCAAAGAGAAACAGCCAGAGAGATAAAAACCAGAAATTGTTTAAAAAGAATGAATTGAATGTTTGATTCGTATTTCTTTTCCCATCTTCACCCCAGAGATTACATCTTCTTCATCTCTTTTCATTCCTTGTTGCTTAAAGTTCTTATCACATTCATTGGATCCTTGTGTTGGTTTCCAAAACGATTGTAGTGTGGCTGTGAGCAGCGTTGGTGATGGGGTACGCTGGGTTTGGTTCTCCTGCCTTTCTGCTTCAGTTTTTGTATTGCTGATCGCTTGTCAGACTCACAGTCCTCGGACTCTTATTCTCTTATTTTAGATGTTTTTAAGGAAAAAATGCTTATGCTGTATGCATCCTTATTCACATTACAGTCTGGGGGGCTGGTGACTCAAGTACAGATCCGCAGAAGTTATAGGACACTTGGGCACTTTCAGGATACTCGCTGTTTTCATGCTATTTGACTGTTTGTTTTGCTTTCTTCATCTCTTTTCTTCTCCCCTAACAGGCTGTCTCAGAATCTGACCTTAAAAACAACCGGGCATTAGATGAGCTGGTAAAGAGCTTCAGTTCTGCAAGGTATGCTGTAATCTTATGAATAGTGTCTCTAGTTTGGCAGTCCAAAGGCAGGTTTGACTTGGGGCGTTGTAATGGAATATTGTGCTTTCACCTTTTCAGTCTGATTTGGTTCACTTTTGATCTCATCCCTTTAAAAGAAGTACAGAATCAATGTGATGTGGTAGGTGCATCCTGCAGATGTGTGAGCTCTGCTTGCTTTTGCCTGGAGGCAGCTCTGCGACTGCTCCGTTTTCTGCAGGGTTCCTACAGCTGTGGAAGATGCATGATGGGGCACTTTTTACTGAAATGAATCTGGAGACTTAAATCAGTGGGATTCTTGGCTTCATAAGCAATAGGAAGCATAGTTCTTCTTATGGCTTTGTTTCTTATGAGAGTCTCTGTGTGACAAGGAACTAATCTTTTGTATGACTGCTATTAGATTTAATTGATTTTTATTCCAAGAATTGAAATTCTGCAGTTCTAATATTTTAGCTGGAACTCTGACTTCAGTGTTTCTTACTGATAAATGGGTTACTGTATTTTGGTAACATCTAATTTCATAGGGAACAGGTAGTGCTGACTTGGATCCATTATGATAATGAATCTTAACCGTTAATTTTTTGGACTGCTTTAATGGATCAGTATAAATCTTAGCAGAGCGGTTCAATAACCTTTCCTTTTGCGACTTGGAGTTCAATCAATTTCTCAACATGAAGTTGAATCAATAAGCCTGAAATGGTGGTGGTGTCTTGGTGCTCGCTCGGGGCGAGGTGTGGGAGCAGAGCTCCTCTGGGTCTCACTGAGAAATGCCTGGTGGTGAATGGCTTACGAAAGTAACTGCTGAAGTGAAACAGAAGAGGAATGCAGACAGTGAGCAAACTTGGCATCGCTTCAGATGCTGGGCACCCCGTGTTGGTTCTCTTGTAGCCTGGCACTGCATTTGCTCTGCAGACGGCGTGAGTTATTGGCTGCTTGGTGCAGAACCCTGTGTGCTGCTATCCGTACGTCATAGGAGAGCTTTCTGCCTAGAGGTGCTGTACAGGCCGTGTCTTCTGGCCCCCTCCCCCTGCTTCTGTTTCCCTTTGGCCCGCCCTAAAACAAATCCAAACTCCAGGGTCTGATTTTTGAAACGTGTAAAGTTCTTAAAGTCCATCGTGCCTTGACTGTGAGCCTCGGGTAATTCAGCATTTGTGAAAATTAGGCATTAAGGCTTTTCAGTCTTTTAAAAAATGCAAATACGTTTTAAAGTCAGGCCTGTAGGGAAAGGAAATGGTAATGCTTGAGTACTTAGCGAAGTAAGAGCTGTGCTCCAAGGTCAGCGTGTGCGTGGGAATGGAAATCGTTCTAAATAGACCTGGCTGCTGATCCGCCCGGTTCTGTGCCCGGCGCTCACTGGGTGTTCGCAGAGCTGGAGCTGTCGTGGCGATGGCGCCGCTCAGCGCGTGCTGCCTCAGCAGGGCCAGAAGTGCCCGCGCTGCGCTCCTGTGCACCTGAGGGCACCCAGCACTGAATGCGGGAGGGGAGCGGCGCCCTCCCCCTGCGGTTCTGCTGCGCGTGAAGAGCAGCCTGTGCTCTGTTCTCTGGGCTTGTGGTGCAGTGCGTTGTGGGCTGGATTTGTCAGTCCTTGGCATGGCAGCGCTCCTTGTGCCGCCTTTCCTTTCTGAGCAGTGTTTTTATCAGGTGCAGTGTGCCAAAATGAATGTCTGTGCACAGCTAAACTGAAATAACTGCAGCTCCTTGCCCAGCCCGAACCATCTGTTAAAGAGGACGGGGGACAGAGGGGCTTTTGGGTTACGACAGCAAACATGAGGACACACTAACATCTTGTTGGTTCATTGTCACCATTGAGAAGGTATCCGGCGCAGTTAAGCAGGTTTGTCAGCTATGATGCATGTATTGCTCTTGTGCCAGTATAGTGAAACTTCAGCTGCTAAAACCTCGCCAAGCTGACAGTAGTCTGTGTTAAATTTGTAAGAGCACAGAGTAGATAACCTAAGTGGGAGTAACTGGAAGAAAACCTTGCAAAATGAAAAGCTGTCTGAAAGACACGTTGTGCTGACATTTATTGCCTGAATCAATCTGTAGGTGAGCTGCATATCTGGCGGTGACAATTTTGGCTTTCTCTGTGCAAGTTAGCTATTGCATTCAGAGGTGCTCGTACACCCAGGGCTCTGCCCTGTGGCTCTCACACCGCCCTCCCCCGGCTCAGAAGCCTGTCCTTGGCACAGCACGTCACCTGGGTGCTGAGCTCTCCTGAGGGACAGCATTGCGTGGAGCAGAGCCCTCTTCAGAGGGTCCAAGATGCCGTGAGCAGTGGTGGTGTGGTGTGTCCTGAGAAAGAAATGTGGTGAAACAGTGAATCGTGGAAAGCTTTGCGGAAAGAAGCTGATGTGAGGCTTGAATTCTAGGAGTGCTGTCAGGCAGTGTGAGTACATGGTGATATGTGCCAGCTAAGGAGTATATGGTGGGAGAAAATCAGCAGCAGTATTTGATAGGTACAGGTACGGACTGTGTGACCCTGACAGGAGGAGGAGCTCTCAAAAGCAGAGAATTCACTGAAAGGATGAGCTGTTTGCCCATCTACCTTAATGGTTGGCTGCTGGGTGGAAATCTGGGAAGTCTGAAGAAGTCACCATTCCTGCATTTCTACTGTCATGTCAGCTCCTCTGAGGCTGCAGTTTGTAACCTGTAAGCTGAAGAGTGTTGTGCATTTATCTGCAGCAGGTGAGACACTTAATAATGCCTATTATTGCTGCTAATGGCCCTGGGCAGCACTACTATGTCAGATGGCACTTTAGGATGAAATATAGCCCTTGTCAGCAGCAGATGTGAAGCAGGGCTGGGACAGGGCTGTGTAAAGGCACTCTGTTCTTGTTCCCATTTAGCTGGCTCCTGAGTTTCCCGTGAAGCTGATCCTATGACAGCAGTGGCTAGTCCACTCTATATTTGCATCAGCTGGGGAATTAACCTCCTGAAAAACTTCCAGTCCATATCTAGGCATGTGCAGACAGAAGAACATAGTTTTGCTGCCACGCTTAATTGTGCTTGTTTGTACTGTAGAAAGTCACAGTGCCTTGGGATGCATGAGAACTGCTACTGACCACTGTGCTCATTGCATACGGTAATCCAGGAAGCTTGAGCTCCAGGCTGGGCTTTGAGTCTAGCTTGAATATAAACGCTGCAGAATGCTAAGTGTGCTGAGCTCACTGTTCTGTTTATTCACTAGAAACTGATCTTAAAGTGGTGTGATTGTGGGCTCACTCAGTGACTTAGGTACCTTCTCAAAACATTCAAATATACGTATTAATTAGTTCTTCCTAGATGTGTGGTGAATCTTTATCTTAAAAGACTGGTGAGTTCTCTAAGTAGTTACCTAATGCTGAAACGCCAACGCCTTCAGCTGTACAATCATAAAGCACACCTATATTTCACTCTTATTATGGGCAAGAAACAGTTTAATGGCAGTGCTTGTTCCGAGGCTGTGTCACCAAGTGTCTCTTGCTTTTTTTTACAGAAAATGAATAGTAATCCAAATTATGTCAATTCTTATTTATTCTTTCTGAGTTAAAAACTTTGCGAATTGAAAACGCAGAGCTGTGTGTCTCAGGGGCAATTCTTTCTGTTCTGTTAATGCTGCAGGACTGCCACGTTCCTGCTGTGCTGCAGTGCCTGGTTTGAGCTCCTTTCTCTTCAGCCTGGCATGCTGGTTAAGTACAGGGATGGCTAGAAACAGCTGATGTCTGACCAGCACCCTGTGCTGTGTTTATGTTGGAACAGGGAGGTCGTATACCAGAAAGTTGTATGGTCTGGGGCCTTGAGGGGAGGCACAGAAATGAAACTCAGCTCCCCCAGCTGTTCTCTTTTCACAGGCTTTGTCACCTCAGGGGGAGAGAACTGTCAAAATCCAAGCTGTCGGGTCCCGGTGCTTAAATGAAGAGTATGTACTTACTGAGCAGCAGCTGCTGTAAAAATGCACAGAAGGTACCTAGTGCTTGAGGAGGTCAGTGTGCTATGGGTGTGGAGGGCTTTGTGGTGTTACAGGCTTGTTTGTGCTCTGTTGGGGCCATCCATGTGTGTCTGAGGGATAGCAGGCATGCTGTGCGGCGCGATGGCAGCGCGGGGCCTTGTCTCCGGGAGGAGATAGCGTCGTGCTGGTGGCCCTGCCCTGAACACAGAGCCCTGTCCTGCTGCTCTGCAGTGCAGGGTGCGTGGCAAGGTGGGGGCCCTGAGGTGCCTGAGTGCAGTGCTGCTGTTGGCAGTGGCTCCTGGACTCCTCAGTGTCCTCAGAAGCTGCCCCTTCTTCCTGTCCCTCCCGTCTCATTACCCTGCTGTCAAGAGGAGCAGGGGGAGGCTTTCCCCACAGAAACGGGGACAGAACAGCTTGGAGCAGCAGCAGGGCAGGGAGGTGGCTGCTGCCGACCTGGGCAGCTGTGCAGGCATTGCTGCATGGGAGCTCAGCAGGAGGGTTGTGTGCAGGCTGCCAGGGAGGGCAGCAGGACGTGGGAGGGACCAGGTGAGGGCCTGCACAGGTCCTTCTGCTGGCTCCTGTGTGTGGGTGATGTGAACTCCTCTGCGCCCCAGGGCGTGCGTGTTGTTAAAGCGGCCCCTAAGTGTGGTACCTGCGGTGGTCTTCTCACTCCAGCTACAAAAGAGTGGAGCGTTTGTTCCTGTTGTCTCATCATCCTTGAGCTGTGTAGCACAAACTGTGGAGTTACCTCATGCTCAGTCTCACGAGCTGATGGGTGTTTGGTTATTGCTTTGGTGGGTGTCTGCTGGGCTGTGCTCTGGAGCTCCCCAGCAGGAGGGGACAAAGAACACAGAAACTTTCTGGTATGCCTTTGTCACAGCTGATCCAGTGCTTGGAGCACTGTCCTGAAAGCAGTTATCTACAACTCTCAAGTAAGAGGGAAAACTTGTTCTTTTTTTGCCATGTGATACGTTGATGCTTATTTTATAACATTTGCAAAATGAGATGTAATTTGTTTTGTTTATAATGTGGGAAACTGATTTTTGCAATCTGCAGAGAATGGTAACACAGAACTGGGATGCTCCTGGTTTGTGTGGGCGAGATGATTCCCAAGTGCTTCATGTTAGCAACTGCTTAGAGAGGAAGGAATGGAGGAAAAACTCCAGCTGTTTTCTGTTTTCAGAGAAAGAGCTAACAAAACTGTTAGATGTAGCTAACAGTTCTCTTCTGGATGCTTCTAGGCAACAGCTGGTCCAGTTGGTCTTGGATACACCACTGATTTCATCTCCATTGGCTTGTAGTAGGCGTTCAATTGGCAAAAGCCACGCCAAGACTTCTGTGTCTTCTTCGCCAGTTGTAAAAGAAGAGGTGCCAGTGATTGACAGCTTCTTGAAAAAGGAGAATGTTTGTACCCTGACAAAGACAGATGGTCTGGCAGGAACAGATTGGAAAGTTTGCAAAACTGAGGAACATCATAACATCAGCAGCAGTTCTCCAGAGGCTGGTAGCGAAGACGACAAAGCAGGATTGCGAGAGAGTCCTGGAGGCACCAGCAGTGGTGAAAAGCCTTCCACATCTGTGGTAAAAGTAGTCAACAAAGGTGAGATAGTTAATTTTTGCTTTTGTTCTGCTCACTTCCCCAGGTCTGTGGTTGCATCTGGCTGAGTGCATCAGTCTGTGGCATCCATCTCCTGCACTGTTCTGACCTGCAATTAGAGCGTTGGCATGCTCAGACGCTTCCTGTCTAGCTGGGTTATGCTTCATTCACATTACTGCTACAAGCATATTCTTGACGAGGAAGTTTGGGCTGATAGTAATTAAACTGAGTTTGACTCTTACAGATTCCTCTGTATTGAATAACAACTCTTAAAGACAATGGTTGCACAACAAATTTACTCAGTAAAAAGTGAAGTCATTTTCTCTTCTTCCCTTTCACGAGCAGACAGACACTGGCCTTTGTTGTTCTTGCTTATCCTCAGTAACCAGAAGCAAAGTATTTCATAATGTTTGTCATTTGAGGTTGCACCCACAACCAAAATGATCATGGCTTCAGTTTTGTTGATGTTCCTATCTACAGACTCTCTACAAGTATTCTGCTTTATATTCTGTAATCTTACAGTGTTAAGATTAATGTACTGAAGCATGAAAATGTTCATTTATTACTAATCAACTACAACAAAATTGGCAGCATATTCATACATAAATATCATGGCAGGCAGCTTTTCCATTAGAAGCCTTAGAGAATCCTGGGATGGTCCTGAGTTGGAGGTGACTGGTGTGGAGCTGGTTGGAGTAAAACATTCAGACTTAATAGTTTGTATTTATTTATTTTTTTGTTCAGCAATTTATTTCACTGAGACCTGAAGTTCATATTAATTCATTAGCCAGGTAAATGCTGCTTAAAACGTAACGTAGCTAGAAAAGTAGCTGTAGGAAAATACTGTCAGCTTAGCCAGCTGATATGTTTTCTAGTCCTATGCATCAGACTTGCACATATTAGTAATTTAGAACTGATATAAAATTTTACCTCATTTATTCTTAAGCAATTGGATTTTTCACTTGCTGACCATTTTATGACCTTAGTAAGTCCTCAAGGATGTGTTACATAGAAATTGCTTCCACGGTGCAAAGCAGTTGGTCACAGAAATGAGAAACTCAAAGAGGCAACGCTGAAGTTCTCCTTGTAAGGATGACTGGTTGCTGTGTTAACAGCTGAAATGCTATATTCAGATAAAGTAATAGGCTGCTCATAACTATCGTGTTAACGTGGCCGTCCTAATTATTGTTGTAAGTCAGGAATTGCAAAGCAGTGTTGCCAGTGAACTCTGAATTCCTACAGCATTTCATTTCAAGTTTCTTGCTAGGTTGTGTTTTGCTTTGTTTTCAGAATCCAAGTTGACTTTCATCATGATAATACAGAGGATAATGGGAAAAGAATCCATCTCAGACTGTTCATTTGAAGTTAGCTTTTTGTTTTTGACAGTGTACAGAATGTAATTGCAAAAGGCAGATATTCTGTTTTTGGGCGTCTTTGCAAGTGGCCTGTAGAGGTATTTCTTGCCAATCTGAAGAAGATTTTGTGACACGGAAGAGTTGTGACACGGGTGGGACTGTGCTGTAGGGTGTTTGGGAGTCTCCAAGCAGAAATCATAATGTTACTTTAGAGGTGCTTCTGAAAAAAAGGCACGTGGTTGGATCACAGAATTCCTGTTAGGTTTACCAACTCATGCTGACATGATGGTGAGATGCATAAATGGGGGCACAGTGTTAACATGCACAGATTTGTGCTTCACTGCTTTGTTGAAATAAAGCAAAGCGAAATGCTGCAAAAGTGAAAGGCGTTATCACAAAAATCTGATGTTTATATTGGTACTGAAGTTTCTTTGTACTGTGTGTATTCTATGATTTTACTGCAGTTTTCGTGCCTTCCAGCTGCAGGGAGGAAGGTGAGATGCGTTCTGGTGGTACATAGAATGGGGAGTATGAGTGCTGTGGAGTGAAGAGAAGTGCCAAAAAGGAAGGGTCCAGATACATCTGCCTTCTTGTTACAAAAACAAATGTGTAATTTTGGATTTTCATTTTATTCTACAGTTTTTCAGCTTGGTTTTTGCTGTGATGTATGCAGTAGTAAAAGCACTCTCACTTTCTTTCAGTGGACTGCCCCGTTTGTGGAGTTGCTATTCCAGAGGAGTACATCAACAAACACCTGGATAGCTGCCTGAGCAGGGAGGAGAAGAAGGACCGCCTCAGGAGGTGGGAGAGGGCGGAGGACTCGTGTGTGCACGAGCTGAGCGTGGGTGCCTCTGCACTGCGGAACTGCAGTACAGGGCGCTGTGCCTGCCTTGGGTTTGTGTCAGTCTGAAACTGCTGTGCTTATATTGTAGCAACGATCTGCCTCTTTCGAAGAAGTATGGTGGATAACCAGAATTGGTGGTGTGTGTTTGTTTGTTTGTTTTTAGTGGTAAGACACTGAGTGCTGTTTTAAGGAATTTAACATAGATGGTAAAACGTTGTACGTCATTGTCATCAGATTCCCACCCAGTAGCATTACAGTTTTATTTTGTAATACTTCCTCCCGTTTTTCATCTGGCGAATGGCTTGTTTCCTCTGAGGCAGATGGGCCAAAAGAGAATTGCTTCACTACTTGTCAAGTTAAAAATAACAATTGTACCTTCCTCTGCTCACTGTAGTTCTCTTCAAGTTACTCAGGTTAAGGTCTCTTCTTTTAAGATGTTAAATTTCATAAGGTTCGTGCATGTCTTTCAATTTGAGCATCCACCCTAGGGTTTGTTATAGCTGCCACATTCGCATCGGAAGTGTAACCTCCAGTCTTTGTTACTTACTAACATAAACAAAGGCTGCTGTGGTTAACTGATCAGACTTGACAGCTGCGAGGAACTTTTCCTGTGTGCGGCTTGATCCAAGTCCCATGAACCTTAAATTAGGAAGTAACTTTGTTAAAGCTCTTAATTTGCTCAGTCATGCTGAGATTGCAATCCAGAAGCTGGGGCTTTTGAAGATGAATAAATGGTAAACTAATACAGGAATCTGATGTTACATTTTAATTTTCATTTGGGGTATTTTTACTGCTTCCACTGTTGCTAATGAATAAGAATGAAAGCCAGATCTCTCTTTGGTATCAAGCCTGTGTCCGTAATAGAATTTTAACTTTTGCTTGTTTTGTCTAGACTGCTTGGGATTTAAGAAAGTATAATGCAAGATAGTGTTCCTAGGGGATGCTCTGAAAGAATACAAGTCAGCATTTGGATTCCTAGTAGGAGTATCAATTAAAAAAAGGGTTGTTTTCTTTCCCTTGTGCAGTTCTGCTCACAAAAGGAAGCCTATGCCTAAGGTTGTTTACAACTTGCTCTCTGATCGCGACTTGAAGAAGAAGCTGAAGGAGCACGGCCTGTCGTCCCGTGGGAGCCGTCAGCAGCTCATTAAAAGGCATCAAGAATTTGTACACATGTATAATGCTCAGTGTGATTCTTTAAATCCCAAATCGGGTAAGTTAGAAATACTAGGAAAGTTTGTGTCATCACAGGCTTTTTGTATGTGTTTGCGTTGCCTGGTTTTGCATGCAGTGGGGCCGTTTCTTACATTTTGAATGGCATCTTGCTATATTCCATTTTATACAGGAAGAGAATATGCTTTTCTTTAAAGATGGCATTTGTCATCTCTCAGCTGTGCAAGTGATAGCAGTAATGGCGCAAGCACACAGACGTCTGTGAGAGACTTGGGATTTCTGGCTGTACTGCTCTGTATCTGATTGGAAGCTGGTGGCAGACAGCCCTTTGGAAGCAGGCTCTGGCAGGACCAGCTGTGATGCAGCTCTCTGGAGCAGTGCAGGCGCTGGGGTCCCACAGCACTCACGCTGGTTGCTGGCAGTGCTCAGCCTGCTGCTGGCGGCACAGCCCAGGAGTGTGGCTGGGGAACGGTGCTCCTCACCCCATAGCTGATCCCTTTTCTCTCCCTGTTTACAGCGAGGTCCTGATGCATGTTCACTGCTTCTCCCAGAAGCTGTCCATGCATCTGTGTGCGTTCAGTGCTCCCAGTAGGTGGGATGGGCAGGTTTGGCCTCGTTGGTGTGGGGTTGGGGTGGCACCCCCAGTGTTCACATTGACTGTGTGCTGCTCATCCACAGCAGGGATGTCTAAGGTTAGCAGCACTGCACTGCCGGGCTGGAGCCTTGTGCCTGCTCTGAGGTGCTGGGGCGGGAGCTCTGCCCTGCCTCATGCACAGGGCCCTCTGTTGGCTGTGTTGGCATGCTGGGAGCTGCTGCTCTCTTGCACCGGTTCTTCACTCAGTGCTTGCACTGAAGCATCGCGAAGCCCCTGTACATGCAGTTCATCTGAGCTAGCTAATGAAGAGTTCCACAGGGCACTGCAGGGTGCTTCCTGAGGGATCACTTAAATAATGCAAAGCTTTTATGGAGTTCTGGCTCAATAACTATTTGTGAAGGGTGAACTATTAAACCAGCGCTCAGGACACAGGCATGCATTTTCAGTGGTAGCAGTGAACCGAAGGTCACTATAAAGTACAAATTGTTGAGCTTCTGTGGAAGCAGAGGTGCCAAATTTCTGGATTTTGCCTAAACCAGTTTTGAGCGGGTTTTATTCCTTCACAGCTCAATAAGCTTCTTGTTCTCAGGCTGCTTCACTTAGTGCAAGTATTTGTTTTAGTGATCTGCATAGCTACCTCAGAGCTCTGTGACAATGATTAAGGGTAGAAACACGTCTGTAAAAGTAAATGTCAAAACAAACCCTGCAGACAGTGCTGTGCCTGTTTGTGTGCTGCTGAGGTGTCTGACTTAATGGTTGGAGGCTGTAATCCATCCCTGCACTATGGGTTTTGGACAGAAGCCTGCAGACAGCTCCGCTCTGCCTCGGGAGGTGCTGCTGGGAGGGAAAAGTAAGATAAGCAGCGTGTTTCATTACTTCTACTTAAAGATATGCTATAGAATGAAAACTCTTCATAAACAGCATGCCTTTATGTCACGGAGACAGCATAGTGCGGTAGAGAAAGATTCAGACGTGGTTCAAAAAGACTGCATGTTTCTATTCATTTAACCCAAAGGAAAGAGACAAGGGCTGCAGGGCTGCGGCTGTGGCAGAGCAGTGCTGGCTGCCAGTGGATGTGTGCTGGGCACTGTGTGTGCTGGGCACTGCTTGAAGCTGAGCACTGTGTGTGCCGCTCGAGGCGCAGTGGGCACTGCTGGGAGCTGCTGGGGTTTTCTCTCTGTGATTTGTTAGCAGCTGTTTTGTTCAGTGCTGTTGCATCCCTAACGAGTCCTGTCTAACGATCCGTTTCTTGTGTTTTCAAACAGTTGCAGAGATTGTTAAAGAGCTGGAAAAGAATGAGAAGATTCGGGTTCAGCTTGAACTGAATAAAAGTGGTGAAAATGTAAGCTGATTGTTCCTGTTCCTAAACTGGGGGACGGGAGAAACTGCAGTGTGGGCACTCTGTGTCTGCCCATCACTTTATTATGGCAATTGCCAGAATCCTGAACTGCATGTTGGACTTGGCATACCCCTTCTTGTAACTTGCTTGATTTTCTCTTATCAGTCATTTGTCATGGGCAGTTCTTAGTATAGTGCTGATATCTCTATGTCCAAACTGTTTGAGAACTTTTTTTCTGATTGCAATAAAAATTCTGAAGTGCTGTTCCCCTTGGATGTATTGGAAGACTTTGACCCTCCATGGTAGTTTGGGGAATATTTTGCTTTCTAGAATTCTCTAGGATTTATCTAGCACATTCCTTGCTTCCCTATTAGCAATAGTGCCTGTTCTTTTCCCATGACACATGATACTTTTGTGACTTTTGGTGCACGTTTATTGTCCAGGATTAGGGAGAACTTCATGGCCCACACATGCCGGGTGTTACCCCGGGTATTTTGGCTTAGTCCTTTGTCTCTGTGAAAGCAAAGTGAGACAGCATGTACTTTAAACATGTGTTATGTCTGTGGATGGGACACTAAGAGCTGGTGTGAGAACACTGAATGTCTGAGCCTTCCCCCAGTTAGTTTTTAGTTTTAAAGTACGCAACCTTATCAACTTTTTCTTTTAGTAAATAAACATTTGTGTGATTTCTGTAGAGCCTGACCTTTACAAAGGACCAGACAGAGGAGGAAATAGATGAGATTCACACGAGTTATCGTGAGTAAAATCCAAGTTTCGCTCCATTTTCCTCATGAATTGATCTTTTAAGAAAAACAACAACCAAACTACCACCAAAAAGAACCCCTTGTCTGTCCTCGGAGCCATCTGAGCAGCTTAGCCATTTTTAGGCTTAGTTTAGAAGCAAAGGTTCCTCTGAGAGTTCTATTGTAAGACTTCACCTGCACTCTTGGGAGTGGTAGTTACCATGGGACAGGAGAGCAGCGTTCAGTGCGTGTGGGGCTTCTCAGCTTTTGCCATGGAGGAGCAAAGCACTGAAGGGACAACTTGTTCTGGTGATACTTAGGAATGTATTTAAATCTGCAGTATGGTCACATTTCCCTTGTTTTCTTGTGTTCTTCTCTTGCTTGCAGGCATATAAATTATGCCATATCGCAGCTAGATTTAGCTTTGTTGATTTTAGTTGGGTTTCTGTAAAGGCTAAATAAGGGCCTAGATCTTTAGCAATTTTTTCCCCTTGCTTTTTGCTTCTATTCCTGAGAATATTTTTTTCCAGCTTTACATGCACTGTTTGTGGTTTTGAATCATTCTCTTCTAATTTCAAGTAACTGGTTCATAATTGCTTTCTTGCCTTGCAGAAATCTCTAGCAATATAATACAAAGCAAAACAAAAAACACCAATCTAACCAATTACAGAAACAATCTCCCTAACAAACAACAAAAAAACTCCCCATGAACTTATTAATCCCTCAGTGGGGTATCTTCCCCCATGAAGCTTAAACAGCTCTAAAGAACAAACCCGAAGCTCAGTGCTTGGTAGCCCTGGAGCAGCTGCCATCAGTGCTCCACTCACTGCTGCCTTGCGAGGTATAACCAGCACTGTTGTCCTGGTCAGGAGCTTTCTTCTTCCCTGGAAGCTCAGCAATGGCACTGGGATGCTCCCTCCCCCCCCAGGGTCACCTCCTGCTGTCCTTATGGGCAGGCTTCTATTTCAAGCTTTGAAGAGAAAAAAAAAAATGTGTAGGAAAAAAATGTAATCTGCTGCTCCTTCTGAGTGTTTCAATTTACACTTGGATTCAGACACTCGGTGATTTATGTCTGGTGTTTGAAATATTTGTAATTATGTCTGCAATTGTTTTTATTACTGAAATACCCATGGTTTTACGAGCTGTACGTGGTATGGAGCTTCAGCACAGCTGTGATTTATGTTGCATCTGAGCAGTGCCCTGTATTGGCAGGACACTTGTTGTGATGTGAAGACCTTTGTAGATGCAGCATGAAACAAAACAACAAAAAATAGTAACGCTGGAAAAACTGAAGCACCAAAGGGATTATGTAATAAATGTGCCGTGCTTCACATACAAGCGTCTTGGGCAGGAACTGCTTTTTTTTACTACAAGGAGTTGTTGACCTTATGTGGAGTCTTCAGTTCTGCCAGGCGTGAGTAAGCTCTAAACAATACATGGGAAAAGTATTTCAGATGTGTTCTGTTGTGTGGAACAGAACCTGACAGGTGTTGTGGAGAGGCCAGGCCTGGCCTGAGGTGGGAGCTGTGGGAGCTCCCCAGGCTGACGATGCCCATTGGTTTGGTGCTTGTTCTGTGTGCCGGGGTTCTTCCTGGTCCATGAGCACAGCTGTCGTGGCAATGCTAAGTCCCAGCCTGAAGCAGTGATGGAGCCCTGGTGGAAGGCAGGGCCAGCCCAGGGGAGCTCAGGTGCATGCAGTGTACTGAGTGATGGAAGGGACGGAGCCAGGATCCACCCCTTCCCAGACCTCTTTTAAGGGTTGGCAGTGGAGGTGAGGGTATCTCTAGAGATCCCTGTGTACCTGAGGCCCTCCAAAGGTAAGCAGCTTCTTTGCTTTATTTCTGTCCCCGCTTTTTTTGCGTTTGAGCAAATCTTCACTTGCTGTGGCCTGGGATCTTGCTGCTCTGCTGTCGTTGCTGTGCTTACCATCTTGTTACATGGAATTGCTTTACTGCAGAAATGGGAAAATCCATGCTCTTTCTCTCTAGTTAGGATGCTGTCCTCTGCTGTGAGGTGATAAAACAAGAGGCATGCCAACCAGGCTTGTGGGATGGGGCCGATAGCCTTGATTAGCTTCTGTTGGATCGTTTGGGAAGGTGCACCTTGGGAACACATGGCTTCCCTTGGGCTTGTTGTCTGTAGGGTCAGGCTCATACTGAGTGGTCTCAAAAATCAGAACTGGGAATTACAGCTGGAAGGTAAATCAGCACAGAATAAGAGATGTCACTGTTTCTGGAGGCAGTTACTCGTGCTTTCTGCTGAGCTGTGTCAGGCACCAAGGCTCTGTTTTCCCTTGGCAAAAGGCTGTGCAGCCCTCTGAGCATTCAGGGCTGAT
This sequence comes from Perdix hodgsoniae, assembly GCA_035772895.1. Classification (NCBI taxonomy): domain Eukaryota; kingdom Metazoa; phylum Chordata; class Aves; order Galliformes; family Phasianidae; genus Perdix; species Perdix hodgsoniae. The sequence continues at coordinate 7,583,609 of JAPSGF010000029.1, read as the reverse complement.
GGGTTTTTGTAAGGTGTTTGTGCATTTAGATTTTCTGAGCAACACAAGTGAAAATGCCCCCTGAAGGGCTAATTATTCTGCTGAGCAGTGCAGCCTCTCAGTCTAATTCAGGAGAGAGGTTACGAATGAATGCAGTACTACAGCATCCAGAAGGAGCTTGAAATCTTCATCATGTTACAGGCTGTTACAGTGACAATTGCAGTACTTAATGGATTTAGAAAAACAAATAAGCGGAAACGTGGTGATGTTAAGAGGAAACAAACAGTTTTACTCTGCAAAAACTAAGGGTTTTTTGTGCAATTGCCTTGGCTGCTGGGTAACCCTGAAAGCATAAACATGGATTTGGGTTGTTAACAAAAAATGGAACATTGCAGTGTGGAGTTAATTTTCATTTGCTGTAACAAAAAAAGTTTTTGATTCAGTATTTTTGTGTTTATTTCATGTTCTTTTCAGTTGTTTATGGTATGCCTTAGGAGTTCTATGGCACGCGTCTGCCTGCTTGTTGTGCAGCAATGCACTTTTATGTTTCAGGAAACAAACACAGAAGTGAATTCCAGTTTTTAGTGGATCAAGTAAAAAATCGGTGGGAGAAAAGTGGTAAGAGGAAAACGGAAAGCACACAAAAGAAAAAAGAAGGCACTTTCATAGGATTACCAGCAGGCACAGGTTAGTGATGCCTTTTATTGTAATCCCTTTCCATCTCCCTGCCTCCCGTGCTGGTCAGTGCATTTCCTGAAGAAATGTTCTTTCCTCCCCTGCTCTTCTCCCACAGTTCTTAACCTAATGAACAAAAGTTCTTAACTTAATGAAATGAATGCAGTTCTTAACTTAATGAAACAAATGAACACAAAACCCAAACGTAGAAATCAAGCAGAGCTTAAAAAGATGGACTGCCATTGATTCTGGTGTGATTCTTAAGCACAACTTGTAATAAATGTGCAGTTTGTTTGTTTTTCATGTGACTGGGTACATGTGTATTGTATCAGATGCATATTTTAACTAGCTGATGTAAATGGAGCCTTAGGTTTTGAGCCACACGTACCAAGTTAATAATGGGCATGTGACAGTAGGCATCATGGAAATGAAGGTGCTTGTGGGTATTACCTGCACTGCTGTATTGTTAGTGTGGTAAGGGGTCAGTAACAGAGAACTGTGGACATGTTTGGATTGCACCAGAGAAACACCTGGCCAGCATCAGAGAAACACCTCCGTGTGCTTTTAACTTGTTCCTTGCAGTTTTGTTCAGTCTCATTTGTTTTATGGCATTGTTTGCTGTGGCAGCGTTCAGTTAATGTTTGAATGTGTGATTTAGAAAAGCCTAATAGAAAAGTCCTTGGCCTAATATTTGTGGAATTGCAGCGTGTTCAGGATGCAGAATTTCAAATCGGCCAGAATTGGATGTGCTGATGTCTGTATCCTTGGGAAAATGCGGCAGTTCAGCTGGTAGCAGCCCTCACACATCCCTGTGCTGCCTGAGTTGAGCTGCGTTCATCTTTGGTGTGAGGCTGTCACCTCCAGCAGAGAATAAAAAGAAATGAAAATATCAGGGAAGTAGTATGAATTCTATCCTTATCATTCCGTGCAGATCTTGATACAGTGTGTAAACTTTTCCACACAAAGGGTGAAAGGTAAGGAATCTCAAGGATGAAGTTTGCCACACTGGATGTAACTTACAGTGGTGTCCCTCCTCTACAGCAGAGACAGAAGCAATGTGCTATTAGACAGTGGGATCACAGACTGAAATACTAATATTTCGCTATGATCAGTGGAGAGTTTGGTTCCTGTGAGTTACCTTTTTTGTTGTGCCTTGAACTGCAGGCTTTGAGAAGCTAAGTGAGGCCATGCAGCTTTTCCAAAAGAGTGCTCAGGTAGAAAATAGCTTGCAAGACTTTATCACCCTGTGTCATGTTGACTTCAGTAGATGATGCCCCCTCATCTGGTTCTGACAAATCTTCAAGATATTCCTTACCCTTCTTGTGCATTCTGTAATCTTTAAAATTTTGAATCAGTTTCTCATTTTGTGCTGAACAGGTGTACCTGGTTGGCTGCTTACAAGCCACCAAGAAAAGCATGAAGACTTAGGAGTGAAGGAACATAGGGCTGAGGCCTTTTCTTCCTCCGTGTTTGTTATTAACAGCACGTATCTTTTTATTAAATTGGAGATTGCAGCACTGAAAGAAAGAAAACCAGCACTGGTTTGATGCCTTGCCATTTGAAAACATTATTTCAAGAAGAGCAAAGGCTTTGTATGCATTCCTTACCCACTTATTTGGAGTCTGAAAGAAGTAGGTGTTAGATCCTGCAGCTGTGCAGAATTAAAACATTCTTTTTAAAACCTTAATATCTCCCATTGTCCTTAACTGTAGTTTTGGTGGATGTAGCTTATATTTCTATCAAAATCTTGCTTTGTTGTAATGACTTTAATCATCCCTTCCTATTCACATGATCTTGTTTTACATCTTTAAACTTAAAAAAAATAATAATAATAATAACTTCCAGTCTGTTTTTATAACTGATAAGTGTAGGATTTTGCACTGCCTACCAGAAGCACCATAAGAAATTGATAAATACTTTGATGTGTCTATTTTGAGCTGCATTATTGTACTGGGCCTTTATTTTTAATCTCCTGATGTCAGTAATGCTGCATTGGTCAGACAGCTGACTCACTGTGATCTGCTGGTTGTTTTCGACTGACAGAAATATGCTCCTAACAATTAAATATGCCCTTTTGCACTGGGGAAAGGCAAACCCTGGCTGAATTCATAGATTGTGTAGCTTTTCCACATTGTTGCTATAATTCTGTTTGGCCAACTCTGTCAGAACACTTTGTAGAGGTACAAAAGTAGAAGTGGTTTGAGTAAGAATATAACTTGGTGGTGTGGGTGCAGAGAGCACCTCTGAACTGCCTTAATGAGAATTATTAATGAGACGAGTCCCAGTATGGCTTTAATGTCCCTTGCAACTTCCTGGTTAAATAATTTGTTTGAAAGAACTTGTGGGCAGAACGTAAAAGCAAATTTTCTTTTTATATCACACTTCGTAGTCTCTATTTACTGTGTATGTAGGAAGGTAGGAGGCAAATCTTGAGAGGACTGTTCATCTTCTAATAGGTAAAAATATTTGATAGGAAAATAATAGAATGGCTTCACAATTTGTTTGTGTTGTCTAGAAATGTTCTTTCTCATAAAGATAAATGGAAATACCAATGATCTAGACTGACATTTCATCGTTCTTGCATGCATAAGGAAATAAATCATTATGTTTCTTTTATTGAAAACAAGCCTATTATCTTGATCTGTGAAACTCTGAAGCTATCAAGATGTCTTATGCAATGAGCAAAGTGAATTGGTTGCAAGAACCAGAGAACAGAGCTGTCTCCTTAAGTGTTTGCTAATTTCTGAGACGTGACAAATAACCTTACCCTTTATTTCTCCCCTTGTTTTTATTTGAAGCACATAACAAGGGAATATTTCTTTTTCAGGTCCTGGTTCTTAGAGGTTTTTTGTTGTTGCTGTTTTCTTGTTGCTGTTGGTGATAGGTTCTTTTTCTACCGTAGTTTAAAAAACATTAAACCTTTAAAACTGTGAGAGTTTAGGAAGTGAGTGGGAATGAGACATCAGTATTCAAATGCTTAAAATCTGTTGTTTTTTCTTAAAATCTGTCTTCAGAAAGCAAAAAATTAAGCAATATTATTTTTCTTGATAGGGGAAGATCCTGAAGAGCATCACTCGGCTGCAGTCCTTGGAGAAGCCCAGGTACTCGAACCAGGAACTCCTGATGGCAAAAGAAGTGACCCTCATTCCCCAGAGGAAGGCCAGGGCTCAGTCTCTCTTGCATTCTCAGAGTCATCTGGATCATCAAGCAGGTCAGCACAGGAGAGTCTGTTCTCATTACTCTGCTCTGTTAGAGCAAACTGGAGAAACTTTAGCATGAGCACTGGGCCATTTGCAGCTATACTCCATATCATAGAATGGCCTGTGTTGAAAAGGACCATAATGATCATCTAGTTCCAACCTTCCTGCCACAGGCAGGTTGCTGACCATCAGACCAGGTCACCCAGAGCCATGGAAGGTGATCCTCGGCTGTGGTTACTCGTTCCTTCTCTTCCACGTTTCTGGCTGTTCAGTTGCTTGAGGGATGCAGCTGAAATGCATTCAGATTCGCTTAATAGTTTACTTGATGGCTTGATAGAGGCACTGTAGTGGAAATGTTCCTTTTTGTACAGAAAAGTGAATGAAATGGCTGTGGGACCAGGAGAATGTTTGATGCTTCTCTCTTACTGCATCATCTTCCCTTTTGTTTGAGGATTTATTTGAAGAGGTTCAAAAATTGATATAGCCTAAATCTTTTAATGGTTCTTTGAGCCAAGTATTGCTCTGAGAAATAGAATTTAAATGACCCATTACTTGCAGGCAGGGATAGAATGTCACTGAACCTTGAAGTACTGACATCCATTTACTTTTCTTTCTTAATTCATTTAGTTTTGCTTACTGAAATGGCTTTATTTGGTCACAGGAAATGAAGGACCAAGGAAGGTGTTATAAATGTGAAGCTTTAAGTTTTTGGTACTTCAGCGCTGGTGTTATTGAAAAGACTCAGCTGTTACTGAGATCTGTCAACGTAGTTTTTGAAGATAGAGTTTGTGTCTGTTGAAAACACGTGCTTCATAGACCACAATTTGCCAGGTACTGCTCTATCGATTGATAAAGATGGCTAATGCTAAGATAAACATCTTTTTCAGTACTGGGTGCTGTAGGCCCAGCTTCTAGGGGAAAAGGGAAAGTAGTTGAAAGATGGGATAACTGTTCTTTGGTACACGCTCTGGCCTGCACCTTGTTTGGGGCACCAGAGAACAGAGCCCTGTGCTGGCATGGCTGGCACCCCGAGAGCATCTCCACGTCTGTGCTGTTTGGGTGCAGCAGCTTCATGGAGCTGCTCCGTGCAGGACCTGTTCTGAAGGATGGCTCAGCTGGGAGGAGCAACTTCTGGGATCTTGCTTGGAAGGAAAGATCTGGCTGTGGTGCTTTGTCTCACAGGCTGGTTTCACGTGCTGAAACCTCAACTTTGCAATTGGCAGCTGTGGCACCGGCTGTTGTGCTGCTGATGGGAGCAGTGTGGTGGCTGGGGCCGTGCTTTGGTTGTGCAGCAGCAGCGGATGGGAGCCCAGGCAGAAGCTCTCCAGTCCCAAGTGTCGTGTTGGACACGTGCAGATGGTACATGGAGCTGCTTCCTTCCCACTGGTCTGCAAGGCCCCTGCCCTAGGGCTCTGATGATTGCAGTTGCACAAAATAAATGCCCTTCCCTTGATCCTATCCAGAATTTGAATAAGATGTTCCCATTCTTCTGTTTCACTCTTTTTTTTTCTTTTTTCTTGCCTGCAAGAAAAGACCCTAGAAAATCTAGATTTGACAGAGTGAGAAGGTTTTCCTTTTATTAGCTCCTCCAAGGAGTCATCAAATCTGCTCCACTGCCAACTTGGTATATCATGATATCCTGAGTGACCCTCCTGTGGCCTTTGGCATCACAGTTACATTTTCATTCTTTACCTTTCTCTGTCTGCAGACTTATGTTTATTATTCTCAAGTCTGCATGAGAGTGTGTTGAAGGGACTGTTTGCTGCAGGGTATCGGTGTGCCACTGCTGCCGAGGGTTTGAATGTGCTTTCATGAAGCAAGTTGGCAGATTTTGTTGGGAAGTGCACATCTGTTTGCGTCATGTCTGGCTCGGGGCAAAGCTGTTTATTCCTTCTTTTCATGTATTTACACTCTCCAAATTAAGTATTTCCATAGATTTCTTAACTCAAACACGGAATCTCACAGCTGTAAAGACCATTCAGTATGCCTCAGATATTTGGACCTCTTTGAAAAAACAAATGTAAGCCAACAAACACACTTACTAGCTCTTTGTGGCTTATTCTTTGCTTCAACTCCTATGGCACAGAACTGCTTTTTCAGAATCTCTCTGGGACTTTTCTCTTTGCTTTCCTACTTTGTGCATACTCTCTGGTTTGTATGTGCAATGTGTTTATATTTGTTTAAGTTTAGTGCAGTTTGCATAACCTTAAAAGTTAGCTTCTGTGTTGGTCAAGAAGTTCACTGCAGTAGTGCTGTGGTTTTGTTTATTTTTCCTTTCTTTTCTGTATTGAACTCAGCCGACTGGCTGCTGGGCTCTGCAGTGTGCCTGACCATCATGGACTGTAGGTGATCATCTTCTATAACGTGGCTTTTTTTTTTTTTAAGTATATATTTTTCTGAAAAAGAGATCAAAATAGCAGCAGTGAGGCAGAAAAGCCTGGCTGGATGGTGTGCGATGCCCTGAGATGAGTGCACAGCCGCTGCTGCCTGGCTGCAATGTGCTCCTTGGGCCAGGCTCATCCTTCTTGCACTGTTTTGCCTGTGGCTCCGAGCAGCAGCTCTGGGAGCAGTGTGCCTTTTGGCTGCACTGTGTGTGTTGGGCTGTGCCTCGCACCCACACAGTGCTGCTGACATCATCCAGGTCCATTTCAATTAGCAGCATTAGGTCATGATTTTCAGAGGTCGTGGAAAGCCAGTTGTATAAACTGCATGAAAGAAAGATGTGTTGTGTCAGTCTCTGGCTGCCATGGAGTTAATGTTCTGTGAAGTGCAGTGCAAACAAAAGAAGAATGATGTAGAGGGGGGGTGGTCTGTAGCATTGTGCTTTTTCATCAAGATATGATTTTCCGAGACTTACATTTTCTTTCTGATAATAAGAGGATATCCTTTGACAAGGGGGAACTTATTTCACATTGAAATGTCAAAACTTGAAATATATTTGGGAGTCCAAATCTGCGTGCTGTACTTCTAAGCACACAGAGAGCACTTTTTGTGGAGCCTGATGCTGTGATGCATTAAAAGAAAATTTGGATTTTGAGCAGCGTATGGAACACAGCCAAACAGTCACGAAGGCAGAGAGCTGACATTGCTCTGTTAATGATACTGCAGTTGACTTGGTGATTCCTACCTTCCGTCCTCACAAGAGCTTCTACCCCCTTTCAGTCCAACACCAATAGTTAACGTTCTGCTTTGTACAACTAGGGGAGCAGTCAGACCACGTAACAAATCTGTACATCTGCGGTAACCCTGACAGTGCTGATGTTATTCAGCAGTCACTGCTCTGCGTGAGGACAGGAGAGCTCTGTCTGCTGGAGAAAAGGTATCAGCCAGACGTGGAGGTGGCAGCATCGATCCGAGCGTGTTTGGTCTTTTCAGAAATTGATGATCCCACCAACGAAGCAAAACGCTCGTAATAGATAAACAGCAGAACAAAGCCCTGACTTCTAAAGGGTATTTTTTCAAAGCTGTGAAGTCATACATAAAGCTTTCATGGAACTTTAGTTCTCCATATAAATAGTCTCACTGCGTTCTTTTACTTTCTGGGACCGAAGCCAAGCTTTATGCAAGAGTTTAAACAATAGAAAAATTATAAAAGAAACGAGGTGGGACAGTGATAAGCCAGTTAATGAACCACACAGAGGAAATATTTTATTAAAAGTACTCTATAAAACTGAGATAACATTCAGACATTTAAACAAATTATTTCACTTTAAAACTGCTGTTAGAAGAGAGCATCAGTTCTTAGGAGCAGAGTGGAGGACTCTCAGCACAGGCAATATATCGTTGGCCTCGTCTAACGATGTTATATTGTACAGTGAAGCAGGGCGATTTAATTTTGAAACACTGGCTGAAAAGTGCTGTATCTGCAGCGTGTGTAAATCTCTGCCTCTGGGATACACAGAGCATCTGCAGCTCTGCCAGCTGAGCTCCTTGCCCAAGTCGGGGCACTAAGGGGGGCTTCTCGGCACTGCGCTCGGCAGCTGCTGATCGGGATGAAGCTCCGCATTTATCTGGTCACTTGCTTTGGCCTTAGGTGCTTCGCAGTAGCTGAGCTCTAGTTCATTAGCTGGAGAAGGCAGAGTGTGCAGACTGGAGGTGCTGGATGGCAGCATCCCCTGGAGACCTCTCACAGACTGGCTTTGTCAGAGCTAGCAGTGCAGGGCGGCTGGGAGAGCTGTGAGAGGGCCTTCCTGGCACTGCAGGCTGGGATAACCAGAGTGCTGTCCTGGTCCTGGGGCCGATCGTCTCTGGCTGAGGCAGTGCATGAGAACTGTTTTCAGTGGGGGAATAGCTGTCTTTTTTCAGTTCTGTAGTTCGGTTTTGAGTTAATCTTGTGCTGCTGTGGGGCAGAGAAAGTGAACATCGAGTGTTAGAAGGAGCGTTTGATCTTTGATTTTTTTTTGGCCTCAGATGTGAGTCCGTTGTGTAAGGATGCTGCTGCTTCTCTGTTAATTCATACCTTTGTTCCAGCAACTGTGGGCTGTGAGGTATGGGCAGCTGCAAGGGCTGTGGGTGGAGTCCTGGGGCGGCCATTTACAAAGGGGACAGCTGCTGGCCTCTGGTTTGTGCAGGGCATGGTGCTGTGTAGGATAGGTATCAGGACATCAGACACAGCTGTGGATTGAGCACCTTTGAGTCATGAAAACAGATGTGAGGGCATCTGCACTCTGCATTGCTTTGGCTGCCTGACACCCTGCACACTATGGCTGTTTGTCACAGGCAGGAGTTTGGAATGGGGGCAGGAAGGTAGAGAAAAATACTTGTCCTCACTCCTTGTGGCTGGGCGTTCACCTTCAAACAGAGCTGGTGACACGAGAGAGCCTGCAGTTGGTGCCAGCAGTGAGAACTGCTCCATGCACGTGCTGGAGTGCAGGGCAGGACAGTGTGAAAGGTTCTGCTTGCTGAGCAGCCAGGAGGGAACTTAATCTGCCATAAAGCAGAGACATTTGCTCCTTTCATTTTTAGAATGAGACATGTTATTCGCATTTGTCAGCTTTCTTCTCTCTATTTTAAGGTGGTGTGTTTATCTTTAAAAGGCAAAACCAAACCAAAGCCTCACTAACAAAGGGACAGCAGGAGTAAAATCCAGCTGATGATCAAGGAAGGAGCAGTTCACTCATTACTGCCTGTAAGTGTCCCAAGGAAGCCGACCCTCAGCCTGCAGTGGGTGCTGCAGCCAAACCCTTCATGCCCTCACTGCACCCCTCAGCTCTCTGCACCACGAGCATTTACATCTCAGAGCATTGCTGGTTTTGCTGTGAATTTACTCATTTGGAATTCTCAATGCAAGATACGAAGAATAATCTTGGTTAAAGGGAAGGACAGTAGAGCTCTTGCAGGAAACTGTCTCAGATTTGGAGTCCAAGTGAAGCCTGAAGGTGTGTTGTGCCTTGCCTGGCCTTGGTGTGCCTGCTGGCTGGGAAGGCAGAAGCATCTGAAGGAATGAGCAAAACTGCATGCTGAATTCTGTTTGGCCTCACTACGTTAAAATGTCATTCATTTTCCTCAGTTTAAGTGCAGGTTGTTCAACAATAAGGAGATATCGGAAGCTTTCTGTGGGGGAAAGCAAAGTTATTTAAAAATTTGAACTCAGTTGGTCAGTATTCCTTTTGGCTGAATATTCAGCGTTTCAATAAAGAGCTGAAAAATGTTTTTTGATAACTGCTTTGCAGCTGCCCAGTTAGAGTCGTTTTTCCTCCCCACACGTGGAAAATAGTACGAAGCATGGAGTCGCTGCAGCTCAGTGTCAGGAGGTGGCTCGATCTTTGTTTGAGAAGCTGATGTTTAGCACAGACTGGATATGGGGAACTGTCTTAGTGAGTGACTCCTTGGAATGATGGACATGTTTGAAAAAATGCTGGAAAAAAGGGCAGTTTGGCCACAGCTGGGAAACCCAGAGCCCTGCAGGCTGTCTGTGGGCACCCAGGTGTGATGTCCTTCATCGCTCAGCGCAATGGAAGTGCGGGAGTTGACTTGGTTTGTGGGGGGCTCAGACCACTCTTGTGTTGCTATCCCATTCTCTTACACAGGCACGTTCTGAGGTGGTAAGTAATTCCAGTACATTTTGTGCCTGGTTTTAAATAGTTTGGTAGGCATAAACTTTGAAATATGCATGCAGATTATGAACTTGCATTATTGTGCTGAGTGCTAGCCAAATCTTTTCACTCGTATTGTTTTGCTTGTGACAAACAGTTGATTAATGATAACAAGAATATATTTTTCAGGGCAATAAAGTACATGGTGTTCAGTCGTCAAACCTGTTCTGTTTCTATTTTAGGGAGCCAAACGCTAAAATCTCCCTGCTTCTTTTAATGTAACTGGAGCATCAGGGCAGGATTCAGAAGTACGATAACTCATTTCCTGGGCATCCAGCTTGTGTGCCGAAGATGAATTCTTGACAGAGTGCAAATTTTGGGAGTAAAAAATAAACCTGCTAGACTTCTCAACTTTCCCTGTCACCATCATTTTTACAGTGTACTTTCCTGTGTTTTTCCTTTGAGTATTTCATGTCATCTTTAGTGAGGCAGTAAGAAATCCCTGGGCACGCTGGGGTTCCCTGATGTTCCCTCCAAGCACCCATGTGTGGTGCTGGGATTTGGGCTGCTCTCACTCCTCCAGGTGCTGTGCGTGGTGGGATTGGTGATTGGTACAGGGATGAAACATTGTTCCCTATAAACGCAGTCACTGCTTTTAATTTTAGTTGCCTTTATCTCCAAATTAAAGCTGCTCTGTTGAGTAATGCTTGTAATTAGATAAATTTATGCAGCAGTTCATAAAAATTCCTGGGGAACCACAGATGAGTTTCTAAAATTGCACACACAACTTCAAAATCCATTTTGTTTTGGAATAATGTTCTCCATATGGCAGCGGTGCTTTGTGTGTATTTTCCCTTTTTTGAACTCCTCTGTGCTGTGCTCTGTGCCAGTGGTATTTTTCTCCTGTCCGTGGTGCAGTCACTGTGCTGCTCGTTTGGCCCTGAAGAGGAATGGGAGGTGGGGGGAGACCGACTGGGAAGGAGAGAAGAAATCCTGCCCACAGATAGGGGTTGCACATCATTTATTCATTTCCTTAAAGAAAGGAACCTTCTGGGCTTTGGTGGAGATGATTTCCCATTGCTGGTGCTGTGTGTAAGGGCTGTCTCATTTACAAGTTCTGCTGCCAGAATTAATTGTTTTGTTTAGAGACCTTTGGTGTGAGCATTGTTAAAATAATTGACATGTGTTTTGCTTTTCCCTTCAGCTCCAGTTCAGACATCTTGAGAGATCTGGAAGCTGAGATTTGTTTGGTGTCCTCTGACAGGTAGGTAGAAATAGACAGGTGGAAAAATATTTGAGGCTGATTTCAAGTCTCTTCTGGTTTGTTGAATCCTCCACGTTTTCTGCAAGAGAGGCAAATGCCATTACAACATCAGGTTCAGTGAGAACCTCCAGTTATTGGAGGCAAAACTTCTACAGTGTTGGTTTGCTGGAAAATAATGCATGAATGCTCCTAAAATCCCCAGATGAGTGGCTGAAAATCATTGTTCCAAAGTGTACATTGAGTATGGATGTGTACTTCAACAAATAACCAACAAAACAAACACAGACTGATTTTTATGGGAAAACAAGAGACTAAATGCAATAGAAAATTACTGTTAGGTTGTTGCCAGTCCTCACCTGTATCTCTGTGTCTAGTTGAACATCCTGGAATTGCAGTGTTTGCTTTGGTTGACTTCTGTTAGGAGAGAGAAGAGCCCATTCTTGTTTCTAGAATCTTAATGTCTTCTTTTCAGGGAACAAAAATCCCCTTCTGTTATTGGTAAGACTTAAAGTTTGCATCTGGCTGTGCAAGGTGTTCTGTAAAGAAGTGCTGCAAAACCATCCAGTGATTCCTGAAGTAATGCAGTGAAACACATGAAGGTGGAGAGCAAATGTTGGACTATCCGGGGATGCTGAAGGTGTGCAGGTATAGTGAGATTTATAGTAGTGCAGTGTTAGATCAACTGAAAAGCTTTATAGGTATTGTGCAAAGAAACAGGAATGAAGACTGCTTGTATCTGTGGCTTCTTGTATGGGTTAGAAAAATGTGTTCATTAGTCCAAGAAGAAATAGGAATGTCAGGTGTGGAAGCTGGATTCCCTAGCGGGGCGTTTCTCTTTAGCAGCATTGGATGTTAATGTTAGTTATGATATATATCCAGAGCAAAAATAATTTGTTACTTTGATAATTTCCTTCACTCAGAAAAATCTCAGTCTTTTGGTTGTTTTATTTGCATGGTACCAAGGTTTGGCCAGGTTGGTGAGTGCACAAGAATATTAATGAAGTCAGGTCTGTGCATTTCATTACAGCTGGATTGTTCTTCATCGCAGAATTGTGCCCTGCTGGCTGCAGCAGGGGAGAGCTTTGCTGTGGCAAGCTTAGTACCTGTGAAGGCATAGGCCAGCACAAAAACATTTCATAACCAGCACAGATTTTTGGTTCTGGGGCTGATCATCTCTCTCTGTTTTTATTATGGCTGATGATTGGGTCTTTGCAAAACAAGTGATATGGAAGTTTCAGTTCTTGACATATTTCAGTACATAAGATAACTAATATTATGCTTTGGAAATAATTTAGGATGGTCTGTATGTGGCTTAGGTTCAAATGTCAATTTCTTAGTGAAGAGAACACTTCTAAATAGTCCTGTGTTCAGACTTTTGCATCCTTTTATATCTGTAATTCCAAATGACATTATTTGGTATTGGGGCACGAGGGCTGAAAACATTGCTGTGTGCAGCCCTAGGGGATCTCACTTGAGATGGGCATTATGCTGAGGACAGCTCTAGCTATGAAATTCAGTGGGGCTTCTCTCAGGACAAGACTATGCAGAAGAGTCTCTGTTTAGAGATGGATGTGATGAGGGAGAATACATTTGTCTATGCTAACAATACAAATCCATATTATTGCTCTTCTGCAGGATTTCTTTGTTAGCTGAAATGGAGAAAATAGTTCTTCATGAGCATTACTTGCTTTCCAAATGTGATTTTTCAGCACTTTTAAAACTGTGTCGTCCGTCTCATGTTTTTCACAGATGGGATTCAGAAGATTTAGGGTCTCTCGTGTCTCTGGAAGGGTTAAGCTCAAGTTGGAGCTCCAGGGGAAGCAGTCTGCAGGGGCTGCTCAGCAGTCAGTGTGGTCACTGGTTCCGGTTGACCGTGGCTGGGGAATGCATCTGTGGGGGCAGGGAAGCAGAGCAGTGTGCAGTGGGGCAGGGAGCAGCGGTGTGTGGTGCCAGCTGCACCGTGGGCTGCTTTGGTGAGCCACAGGTTGCTTATGGTTTCACAGTGCAAGTCTCTGAAAGAGAATTTGATGCTATTAAAAAAAAAAAAAAGCTTTAAACTTTCAAACCTGTGTGAATGCTTCATTCCCCCTAAGCAGGTGGGAAAGTGGCAGCAGTGATGTGGTGTGCTTGGATCTCAGTATCTGTGCCGTCCGTTCCCAGGGCAGCCTTCCCACTGCTCAGTGTTAGGCTGAGGTCGGTCACAGCGGAGCAGCTCTGCCTGTAGCACATCTCAGGGTGTTGGAACAGTTCTGAACTGCAGCGTGCTGTGCCTTTTAGAGATAGTGATCTGCTGAGCATCTTAATTTCCATGATAGATCTAATAAAGAAGCAATAAATATTCATATTCTGCGTTTAGAGTGGATTGTCTGTTTTATGAAGCGCTTAATGAAAATTGAGACATTACTTAAATTCCCTGGAGTCATCTTTCATCTCTGCTAATTGTCTTATTTTGACACAAAGAGATTAGGCAGTAATACTCAAAAAATAAACCTGGGTATTTTCCTATGGCATACTTGCCATTTGTTTGTGACAGTGCCCAGATGGAGCAGATTAGGGATATTTTAGTGACAATTTGCAGCATATTTTTAGCGAAACATCATTCCATTCCTGAAACTAACTTAAGCACGATTTAAGCATTCTCTGAGCTCTTAAAATTTTTTCCCTTGCTTTTCATATCCTCTGTTAAGTAACAAATCCACTTGCTGTGATATAATGCTATTGGGACGACATAAATTCATATTACTCTATCTGATGAAATTGAGGCAGCGTTTCAGGCCCTCAGTAACCTCTTGGTGACCATCTCATGAAAGCCTTATGGTTCTGTGATGTGTATGGCAGCTAGTGTGCGAGTGCTTAGCTGCAGGATTACTCAGCTCTGTGGGCAGCATCGGATCTGAATGCCTAAAAATTAGTGTGGGTTTGATGAAAGGCTTCTGTGGTGACTTCACCATTCACACCTTAGCGAAGTCATTCTGGAGAGCTGTCAGTGAGATTTCAGGGAGTAAGCTGGTGGGTATATTTCCTATAGGAGTGCGTTGTGAAGTAAAGAAGTAAAGGGTAAAAGGATGATGGGTCTTTAATTGTGCATAGTTGCAGTAAAATATCCTGCCTGCCTCACAATATACTTCAGTGTTCTGAGAAACAAACTCACCTCATTCTGAAAGAAGGGATGGGGGCTTTCCTTTTTCTTCCCCCTCCCTCAGGTGTTGGATGCCAGAAGTTGGAGCTCTGTCCTTGCCCAAGCCAACCACGTTACAGAGTGAGCCGAGGGGTATGGGAAGGGAACTGCCTTTCCCAAGGGCCAAAATGTGCACATGGCTGTGGAAGGTCAGCCATGCTTGCTTTGTGCTTTCACTATAGGTGGCACTGTGCCACGTGGCCAGCAGATCAAAGCTGAAGTGTACGAAAATGTTCTGATCTATTGAAATGAATGTAAACCAAAGGAGTGGCTGGCAGCCCTGGTCCCAGCACGGCGGGCTGTGCCCTGCCTGGGGGGAAGGTGTCGCGTTGGAACGAGTGCCTGCTCAGCTTAAGGGGACCTGTGATCTGTGATCTGTGGCTGCTGCTGTGTTCTTTGCCCTGGCCTGGCCCTGCAGAGCGGGCACTGCAGGCACATCCCTGCTGTGCTCTGCCTCCCGCTCCCCGCTCTGGGTCGCATACCTGAGCCTTGCCTGCTTTTCCCATCAGCCACACTCCTTATTGGTCTGTGCTGCTGGTCACGATGTTTTTGCAGAGCTATGGGCAGACAAATGGTCAGAAGTTCTAGTTCAGAAATGGTGTGGAAGGCTTTAGTCCTTCAGATATGGACTCGGTTCCTGATGAAGCAGACATCTTTGTGCAGGTGTGTGTTAGTAGCAGGGCCCTAGACACCTGAATTGCTGTGGGATGCAGTTACGTGTCTGAACTCATCTGTTCCCTTCAGGGTTCTGCTGGCATCCAGGGTTATACAAATGTCAATGGCTTTGCAGATTCATGGCTTGAGAAGTATTTAATAATGTACTGACAGAGACCCTGTGTGCAGAAATTGCCTTATTAAACAAAACCTCTAGGCAATGATTGCTTGTTTACCAGGGTATCTTTGGATGACGTTGCCTTTCTTTCCAGTTTCAGTGCTGTTTCCATGCAGTGATTGCACTGCAGTGCCTTCTCAGCAATGCTCCTTATTCTGCATGCAAAGGTGTATGTTGGCAGCTGAGTTGCAAACAGGTTTTAGAGTCCCCAGGTTTCACCCAGCCCTGTACTGACCCTGGGTCCCATCTGCTGGCAAGGGAAGCTGTTGCTTAGCACGCAGTAGTTCTTGGCTTATTTTATTTTTGCAGGGTTTGGGAAGGCTGACTGTAGAAGAGAGTGGCACTGGGTAGTGCAGCAGGTCGCAGAGCTGTTGTGTGGCATTGCTTCGTGTTCCTCAGTGTTCTCAGGCCTCCAGCATTCTGGGCTTCTAAACTTGCATAATTGTAGCTGCTGTGAGCAGTGCCAGCCGAGGCAAAGGGCGCTGTGTGCACAGGCTGCTTGCAGTCAGTTGGTCTGGGGGGTTTCTGTGACCAGTGCCATCACTGGAGCAGTGCTGTAGCTCTAGGTTACTGTAAGTCACCTTGTCAACTTCCGTTGTTATTTTTCTGAGTCTTCTTGATGGGTTTTTATTTGAATTTACATAGAAAATAATTAATCGCTCATTTAATTAAATCCCAACTTTTAGTGTTTGTAACCTATCTTATGTTCAGCGAAACAAAAGTAGAAAACATGAGTTTTCCTTACAAAACAAAATCTGGACAAGGATGACAGAAGTGACGCCTGTTGGGTTATCTGCAGAGAGGTGACATCCTTCCATGTGTGGGCACTTCATGTGAATAAAAACCAAAACCCATTGTTTTCAAGAGCTTTAGGCTTAAATGTAATTATTTTGTTATTGGATGTTTGGTGTTGAAGACATGGGAGATTCTGTAGAGGGTTTATCATAGCCTCTGGGGATGTTAGGACGTGCTTTGTGATAGTATTGTCCAAATGTAGTAGGTAAATGAAGCTCGGGCTCACTGCGGAGCCTATAATCTGAAGCACACAAAGTCGGTGAAGAAAATGGAAAGCAATACCAAGAGGCTTGGAGGATAATTGAGTAGCAAATCAAATGAGCAATCATACCAGAAAATCAAATTGCTTGGCTGCCTGTGCGGCCGTGCTGCTTGTCAGAGCTGCTCAGAGCAGAGCAGGCAGCTGTGAGCTCCGCTGTGATCCGCAGTGCTGCGTGCTTTGTGCCTGGGCAGGAGGAATCGTGGGGAGCTGCTGGAGGCTCTGCGATGCACGTTGTTCCTGCTGACCTGTGTGTGTGTGCATCTTGCTGCTGTCAGCAGGGAAGGGACTTCAATGTTTGAGTTTCTTGGAATCACGAGGTTGGAAAGGACCTACAAGAGCACATGGTTTAACCATCCCCCTATTACCATGACTACCCACTAAGCTACTAAACTGTATCTCATAGCTCCTCATCCAGATTTCCAGTTGTGAATTTCCTGTTTAAGCCAAATGAACAGTCCTCATATTCATCCTAGCAAATGGCTTTAAAAAAAATGTGTTTATGAAGTGTTTAATTAGTAATGGCTATTGATGGGTAAGAGCAGTATCTTTCATGTCAACTCGATGTGGTATTCCAAGCTCAAAGCAGGTTGATGGAAATTGGCTGCATAATTTAAATAAGGCTAGCTTAACTTTTTTTTTTCCTTTAAAATTGACTGTAACTGAAATGAAAACACTTCTTTGAGCTTCCAGTGCAACATTCCTTGTCCATAATGAGAAGAGCCTCGGGTGAAGGGTTGCAGCTGGGAGGTGGAGCCTCACGTGTTGTCCTGGTGGGACAGCCACCCCACAGCTGCTGTCCCTCCTTTTGGTGGCTGTGCTGTGTATGACTGTTTCATGCACACCTTTGCTGATGTCGTGTGAGTGTGCCAGAGCTGGAGGCTGTGGGTGAGGAACTGGGAAGGCTGTTATTCCTGCTCAGATCTGTTCCAGGACAGACCTGGGCAGTGCTGGACATGTCTGCATATGGGGTTTGTGGGTACTGCTACCCTCAGACATGGAAGATGGAGCGTGTTTCTGTTCGTGCCCCAGTGGGATTGTGTGCTGTGGGTACTGTGCACCCAGTGCCTGTTGTGCCTTTGTACAGCCTTCAGCATCTGCCTGTCCAGAGCACTTTGGAAACCATATTTTCCCCTTTTTTCCAGCAACTGTCTTCAGGACCTGAGAACTAGCAAGAGGAAGGCGTGCCAGTCCCAGCTGCCAGGAGGGGATCGACTGCTTCCCAGGAGCAAGAGGAAGAAGAGCTGATGCTGTGTGGCCACTGGCTTAGGTAGTGCAGGAGGCTTAAGGCTGAGAAGTGCTTCTTAGACTTTTCCTGCTTCCAGTGTATCAGGGTACTTAATAAAGTGTTGAATTCTTGCATAACTGCCATTCAAGCTGCCTTAAAATAACCAAGTGAGTACACAGGCACTTCTGTTTGCAGCACTGTGCCCCATAACTGTAATGCTGCCGGGGTGCTGGGTGAGCCCTCCTGCAGCCAAGCAGTGGTTCTGTGTGGCACTGCAGCCCTGCCCTGCTCACATGTGCAGTGCCTGCAGCGCGGGCTTTGCAGGCTGTGGCTGCATGGAAACCCTTCCCCTCTTTGAGCACCACACTAGAAGGGCGATAGATTTGTTAGATTTGGTGTAATTTGGTTTTCTGCTAATGCAATAAACTGTAAACTCAAACTGCAGAAATGCGTTGGTTTTGAATACGTCCTTGAAAACTTGTTCATTGGCAGGTGTTGCTATTTCAGCTTTGTGTTATAGCTGAAAGAAATTGGAAGGTTTGGGGGCATTGAGTGTTCTGGCCTTACAATAAATATGCAGCTGGGAGCAGGCGCTGTGCTTCTGGAAGTACTCCATGTAGTGTGGGATCGAGAGGTGATTTTGTTTGGAAGAACTGCGTCTGTGGCAAGTGTGGGGTAATGCCTGTGTGGGATGGAGGAGGTGCAGAGGGAAAAATAGGAAGCAGATTTTTTTGTTTGGTTGGCTGTCAGTAAGACCATGCCTTCTGAAAGAGAGCAAATATTGACTTATGCTTTTAGGTCCACCTTTAAATCATAGTAATCAACAATGAACAGAAAAATACTGTGTGCACTTTCCCAGAGAAGAGCAGGAATGTACGTAATGGTCACTGTCAGACTCACTGCAGCAGGTCAGCTTCCATCCACTGCTGTGCATCCCAGGTCTTTATCATTATGGTTTGATTGTATTTGGGTTAATAGTAATTCATTTTCTTGGTGATATTCATTGTCATGCACAAAACATCCTCAAAAAACTCTTGTAACACTGGGACACACGCTGAGCTGTGGCACTGAGGAGAGCTGTGAACACCCCTCTGGCAGGAGCCAAAGGGCTGTGCCTTCGGGCTGTGTTCTGCAGAGCTGTACTGGTTGTGCTGATGTGGAGCTCTGCTTCTGATGCAGTGTAAGTGCATCATGGCTCAGGAGGAGTCAAACCCACCTTTCCCCAGTTAGCACTGGTGCAGGGTGGGTGCTTGAGGTTATAGCATCACTCTCTTGGTTTTAAGTGCAATGGCAATCTGAGCAGTTGGGCTGCAGTGCTGCCCATCTGCTGAGCCCAGCTGTGGCAGTGCAGTCGGAGTGCTGTGTGCTGCACAAGGACTGCGACTCCGCTGAGTCAGCAGGGAAACAGCCCTGGGGAGCTTTCCTCATTAATACCTGTGTGATTGTATCGATAGCTGAGGCTTTTTGTTGGCTTTGAAGCCAGATGCTGCTTGTGGAGTTAAATTTGTAGTTGATGGCAATAAATCCTGACTTGAGAGGAAAATATACTTCCATTTCCAGAGGGGGTAAATAGTCTAATTCATTAAGTGAGTATGGGCTGGAGAGTACTCAGAAAAATCAATACAGAAGGCGAGTGAGGCAGGGCGAGGTGCCAGGCACTGTGCTTGCTTTTCTGGTCTGGTGGGAGCAGGGGGCTGGTGTGGGATGGTAGGCAGCACTGCACCCACACTGACCAAAGGGAATTCACTGTTAAAAAACAGAATTGCTGTACTTGGTTGCATTAAAACGTGCAGAGCTGTGCGTGAGCCCTGCTTCTGTGGGTGGGTGCTGCTCTGCGAGGTCACTCCCAGCACTGCAGTGTGTCCCCTTGTGTGAGAGGAATGTGGTAAAGAACCACGTCCTTCAAAAGATGAACACCCTGAGCGTGGCACAAGCTGAAGCTTTGGGACTTTGTCTTCCTTCAACAGTCCTTTGTTCAAACACAGTCCCTCCAAACAGGAAAGCAGAGTGTGATCCTCCTCGGCTGAGTTTCTGAGGACTCCTTCCTGCGTGCCCATGGGGAGGCACGAGGCTTTGTAACAGTTCTTACATCTTTGGAAATGTTCCGAATATAAACTGCTCTGTTGATGTTTGCAGTGAACCAAACCATGGCCTGGTGTCTTACAGCTGCAGCAGGCTTTCCCCAAAGAGCCATTTTAAGTTGAAATAAAAAGCAGATTTTTATTTCTTAAGTGCATCTCATTCATCCTTTGCAAATGCATTCCTCTGCTGTTTATTTTTTTATATTGATTGTGTCCTTTAAAGCAAGGGATGCTTGCATCATCAGCATCAGCTGCTGTCCCACCTGGCCGCTGCCCTGGGGGGACTCAGCTGCTGCCCACCAGGTGTGTCCCTCCCACCACACCTCGATCTCCCTTTCCAGCTCAGGAAGCAGCCCAGGAGATGACAGCCTGCTTTGGGGTGGGGGGAGGAGGCTGCTTTGGGAGCACTGGCGCTTGGATTTTCACTGGGATTTTCTGTGCTGCTCAGTAGGAAATGGATTCCTGCCTCCGTCCAAGGCAGCTCAGAAGGTGCCCCTCAAGAAAAGCGAGGCTCCTTTGCCTGAAGCTCCCTGCAGGAGTGCTGCCACCGCTCCAGCCCCACTCTGTGCTGCCCACTGCTCCCTTCAGCAGCCCTGAACCTCTTCCCTTGGATGCAGGACGCAGAGCTGAGTCCTGCAGGGCATTCTCTGCATCCTTCATTGGGCCGCAGTTTGACCATTGCTCATTTCGGAAGTTCAAATCCTGGTGAATAGCAGCGTACCACTGGTAAAGCTGCTAAAAGAGCTTTGCACAAAATTGCAGGAAGGTAAATTCATGGAGAAAGCGAAACTGCAAGGTGATGCATCACCACAAAGGCTTTTAGGAGGAAAATTTCATCTTTGGACTGTATGGAAGAAGTGGTAGTTCAGCCATGACTGCTGTTGGTACTGCAAAGGTCTGCCTGCAGCACGGAGCACCTGCTGCGCTCTGGCAGTAAACCAACCCATTGCTTCTCTGTGAGCAATACTGCTTATATGCATGGTTGGAATGGAGTTCCTAATTGGCAATTGCTTTCCTCGTTTACCCTGTGAACTCTGCTACTGTGTCTGTGCGTGCTGGCTGCAGATGAGCATCTGTGTAAAGTTCCTCTTTGCCCAGGGTGATAAATCATAACAAATCACTGCTGCAGATCTTTGCTAAGGCAGGTCTGTGCCGCAGCTGTGCGCACCTCTGGCTGCACTCTGCTGGCCCTGCAGTCGGTCCCTGTGGGGCACTGCCTCGTGCAGCACGGTGTGTGGCGGGGTGAGGCTGCGCGGGTGTCAGTGCTCAGCTCTGCGGCGCTGGGGAGCAGAAATATTTTCACTGTCCCTCAGCCGGGTGCTGGAAGGTGTCAGCTTGTGACGGAAAGCACGGCGCTCTGAAGCTCCCCACGCAGAGGGGAGCTGCTGTGTGGTTGGCTTTGTGCTGCCGGGCCTCAGAGCTGAGCTCTGCGCGGTGACGGCCGCCGGTGGGAAGGGGCTGTGCTGTGCGATGTTTGGGATGTGCCTTTGTGGTTGGCAGCAGGTTGTGCTGTTCCTGTGCATCCTGGAGCTATTCGGAAGCAAAGCCCGCAGCTCTGAGGAAAGCACCTGCACAGTTTCTGGTACACCTGATAGGTGAAACTGCCTGCAATGAGCTGCTGCCACCACTCACTGTGCTGCACTTGGGAATAATTGCCCTGGTGGTTTTATTTCTGTAGTTAACTGTGCAAAAGCCTTACTTTTGCTCTTGCCTTGTTCCTGGAGCAGCAGCAGCAGATGCTGTGCTTTGGGTGGAGCAGGAAAGGGCTCTGCTTTGCTCAGCTGAGGGCAGGTGCTGCTGTGATCCACGCGCTGCAGTATTTCTGTGCTGGATCCACTCAGGTGTCTGCATGGGGCCTTCTTCCTGCTGGGAGCTGAGCCTCGGGTAATGCAGACACCAATCCCCATCCCCTCCTGTAGCAGGCTGGTCCCTGCCCAGAGCAGGACTGCTAGGTGCTTTGGAACTCATTTCACAGCCTGGATACTTTAGAAATGAAAGAAAACATTTTGTTTTCCTGGGAGCATTGATTGCCGGCATGAGTGGCACCTGGAGCCCTTCTCACGTGTGATGGAGAGCACTGCAGTCATGAAGGGACTCCATAAAGCAGTGCTTCTCCCTGCAGTGTTGGGGCTGTGGTGCTGCCCAGTGCTGGCAGCCCTAGCAGAGGTACATCTTTACAAAAACCTTTTAGCATTCTATTTTTTTTTCCCCTCCGCATTATTAAATACCTGTATTTCCTGGTTGCAGCTGAGCAAAGAACTCACGATACATGCTTTCTGCAGGGCGTTCAGCACAGCTCTCGCAGTGATTAGCGGTGGTTTATCGCACAGTGGCTCTCTGTGCTGGGTGCTGGGCTGGTGTCTGCTCTGCAGTCCATCCTCAGGTCCTCACTGTGACACCAAAGCGTGGGTTCTGAGCGAGGGCAATTCTGTCTGCGAGTGCTGTCAGCAGTGAGTGCACCTCTGGAAGTATCTATTGGTACCAGCTCTTATCCCTCTCTGCTCTCCAACAATAGGAGTGCAGGCCCTGAATGCAGCTGAAGCTGTTCCACAGGTATTTATTTGGACAACAGCACAGTGCTGCCGCAGCCCCGGCCGTGGCACTCGCAGCCCCGGCTGCAGTTGGCTCAGGGCTGCACCTCCCCGCCACTTCTCACTGCTGTGCTCGGGCTCTGCTGGGCGCAGCGCTGCCGGCAGCTGTGCTGGTGCGGCCCACGGCCCCAGCCTTCCCCTGTGGCACAGCCGGTGTGTGCCGGGTGCACTGGTGGTGCTGGGTGCGCAGGAGGGACTCTGACTTTTGCCAGAGTTTTATAGGGGGCAAATTTCACGCTCAGCACTGAAGGACAGAGTTAGGAGTGCAAAGAGGAGTTTTTCAGTGTCGTGAGTCAGATTCTCCTCTCCAACGTTTGCTCAGTTGAACAGCCCAGTGATGAATGGCGTGTGCGTGGTGTGGGAATGGCAGATTTGTGAGCCCTTTGGTGGAAGAAGTGATCTCCCTTGCCACTCTCAGGACACGCTGCTGCTGGTTTATGGCCCTTTCATAGCAGTGAGTTGGAGCTCGGGCTCCCATCCTCAAATTTTCATTCTGCTTTTCTGTGTTGGGGTGACATCAGGTTCAGACACAGCACCGGGCAGCGTGTGAAGGGCTGGGAGAGTCCTCGTGGTTGGCAGCAGTGGGGTGAAGCATCACTGGTTTGGGGAAACGCAGGTCAGGTGTGTGGCAAAAAGCACCGAAGGAACAGAGAGGCAGCGGCGGCCGATGTGAGCTCAGACAGTAAGGAGCCATTTTAATGCTGCAAAGCCTTCAAATGCTTCTGCCCAGTGTAAAAGACAAACACTGTGCCAGCGCTTGTAAACAACGTGAGTGGTGTTTGTAAATAAGGCTGTTCTCCACCTGAGCCCACTGTGGGTACAGCGCTGTGCGGCAGCCCGCAGGGAGCAGCACTGCGCCTCTGCAGCAGCAGCAGCGTGCTTTGTATAAAGATCCATGTGAAAGTAACACCACCACCACCTGCTTTTTTCTTCCAGGTGGAGTGCAGTCGAGTGATTCCATTAGGGGAGAATTGAGTTACTCTGCTTTCTGTCAGGCGGGGACCTGCCCTGTGCTCGGTGGTGAGATGAGGCAAAATGAAGCTAACCTGACCATTACAGATGATTACTCAAAAAGAAAAATGGCTTGGGTGATAATTGCTGCAGAATGGATGGGCTCTGTGCACATACGTGCTGAACCTTCTGAGGCGCTGTGCCCCTGACCCAGCCAGCCAGAGGCTTCTTCAAATGTCATGCTGGAGCAAAGCAGCCCGCTGGCTCCTGAGCCCAGCACTGAGGTGTGGTCCCCCTGCAGCCCCCACACACGGGGGAGGTCAGCATGGAGCCCTGCCTGCTGTGTCTGCTCGCGGTGCCCGGGGTGCAGAGCCAAGTGCTGAGTTAGGAGGTGAGCTCTGCTCTGCTGTGCGCTTTCACTCCGTGGGCTGCTTTCCTCTAAGCTGCAAATTGATGTAGGAGCACCTCATAAAACCCAGACCTGCAGCCTTCAGGTGCTGCCATGGTATCTGTGACCCTGCAGCTCAAACTCAAATGTTGCTGCTGTGCCGTGCATCGTCTGCACCTCCTGCATTAGGGGAGGCAACGTGAGTGGCTGGGGGTGTCCTGCAGGCAGCAGGAAGGAGCCGGGCTGCTGCTGGGCGGTGGCCCCTGGAGGACATCAGTGGGTGGGGATGGAGCGGCCATCCATCAGCAGCATCCCTGGTGTGCAAACTGCTGTGGCCCCAGATAATGGCAGTTCCATTGAAAATAAACTCCAGAACCCTGCTACCACCGTAATCGGCGTGTTGTGGTAATGAAGCAATTACTTGAGGTTGTAGAACTGAGGCAGAGCTGCTACGGCACATTAAATACAGACATAAGTCAATCTCCTTTGCTGACGGCCTATTGGGATTAATTTGTTGTAGCACTTGTTGAAGTCACCACCTACAGTCTGAAAGTTATGCTTGCTGAAGTTGGAGGTTTTGTATAATGAATATATACTGTGTGTGTCATAGGTAGCAGTTCTAAGCATCTTCATCCATGTGCTCTGAATCCATCCACAAGCCCTTAGTGCTCAGCAGAACAAGTGGGCAGCAACACCCAAGGTGGGCTCACAGCAGCCCCTCCTGCCCATAGCTGGGGATGGAAGGAGCTGGAAGGCCCTGGGCTGCAGGTAGGCAGCAGTGGGGTGTGGGCCCAGGCAGAGCAGGGAGTTGCTGTGTTGGGACTCAGCTCCAGCACAGCAGCCCCAGCTCCAACACAACATTTCAGCTGCACTGTCATAATCAGACCCTGGGCAGGTCTTCAACATTTGGATTTGAACTAGCTCTTGGATGCTGCTGCTGCTGCTGCTTCTTCTATATTACACATCCTTCCTCCTTTCTGTTAACAAACCTCTCTGGCTGGGTCAGTGTAGGTGCTCCCATGACCAGGTGCTGCAGTTGCTGACTGCAGACAGAACTTTTCCACATGCTACAAACCAGTGAGTGCAGCTGTGGCTCTGCCCCGCTCTGTGCTGCCACTGCCTCCTGCCCGCAGTTTGTGCAGTTTGGGGGGCTGGCAGTGTGGTCGTGCTGCACTGCAGTGCTGTGTGGTGCTGTGGTGCAGTGCTGCAAGGTGCTGCAGTGGGGTCAGTGCAGTGCAGTGCTGCAATGCTACAGGCAGCTCCCCCTGCATCCCTGGGTCAGGAGCAGCAGCAGCACAGCTGACCCTAAGCCCTGCAGCTGCCACGTTTCAGTGAATTGCCATGCTCTAGGAGGCTGCAATTAGCGGTAATTAATACTTTGCTTTCTTTACCAGTACTTGATGCTAACCTCCTAACCTAACCTTTTAAAGCCTGAATCTAATTTCTAGTTTTCACCTCACTTGGAGTATAAGGTTAGCAATTAGAAGATGAAGTAAAGCAGCAGGTGAAGCTGTGCAAGTAGGAAGTCCTTAGGGGGAGAACATTGCTTCAGTGAGCAGTGAGGATGGAGGCAGAGCTGTAGCTGGGGGTTTGGAGACCCTGCACGTGGCCCTGGGGGTCTTGATAGATGAAAAAGTTAATATGAGCCAGCAGTGTGCCCTTGTGGCTCAGAAGGCAAATGGTGTCCTGGACTCCATCAGAAGAGGGGTGGCCAGCAGGGGCAGAGAGGTGATTGTTCCCCTCTACTCTGCTCTTGTGAGGCCCCATCTGGAATACTGCGTCCAGGTCTGGAGCCCCCAGTACAAGAAAGACAGGGAGCTGTTGGAGAGGGTCCAGAGGAACCACGAGGATGATCAGGGGATGGAGCAGCTCCCGCATGAAGGCAGGCTGAGGGAGCTGGGCTTGTTCAGCCTGGAGAAAAGAGGGCTGTGGGGTGACCTCATGGCAGCATTTCAGTACCTAAAGGGAGCCTACAAACAGGAGGGGAGTCAACTCTTGGAAAGGGGAGAGAACTGCAGGATGAGGGGAAATGGTTTTATGTTGAGGGAGGGGAGATTTAGGTTGGATGTCGGGGAAATTCTTTACAGAGAGAGCGGTGAGGTGCTGGAACAGCTGCCCAGAGGGGCTGCGGGTGCCCCGTCCATCCCTGGAGGTGTTCAAGGCCAGGTTGGATGGGGCCCTGGGCAGCCTGGTCTAGCATCAAATGGGGAGGTTGGTGGTCCTGCATGCGGCAGGGGGTTGGAGATTCGTGATCCTTGAGGTCCCTTCCAACCCTGGCCATTCTGTGATTTCTGGCTGTGCATTCTGTGCCATTACCTCTTATGCATATGAAGTGACTTCATGAAACTTCAGTGGAAGAACTTTGTAAGTCTTTTCCCACTAAGAAGGATGGCAAAAAGTCTCTTGGCTCTTCACCAACCCTGGGGCGGATGGCCATGGGACATCTCTGCTGTCCGGGGCTGATGTTCCAGCCCTGGTTGTTCCACCACGGGGGGGAGTCTGAAAATATCCTGGTCACATCATGGGTTGAATCCACTTATGGTTGGGAAGAACCTTGTTTTTAGGTTGAATCATGTCTCTTTTTATAGCCCGATGGTTGTGTTACTGTGGTTGCAATTTCCAGCCCAAAGCAGCGCCTGCTTGGGTTAACGATCCTCGTCATGCAGAGCACAAGGGAACATATTTTGCTCATTTCCCAGAAAAACGAGCGTCTCCTGGGGATGCTCCGTGCACTGCTTTGTGTCCCCACTGGGGGCTGGGAGCTGCACTGGTGCTGCCTGAACCCACCCCTGCTGGCAGCCCGGGGCGGGGGCCGACCCTGTGCCCCCCTGCTCACCCCGCGCTCAGCGAGCTGCTCAGCGTGCAGAGCATCCCCAGGAGGTGCTGGGCACGGAGGGGTGGGGTGGGCTGGGTTGAGTTCGGGGACCTCAGAGGTCTTTTCCAACCGGAATGACGCCCCGGTTCCACGCCTTCCCTCAGGCACACTGGGCACTACAGCGGGGCTCTGTGGGTGTCTGCTGCCATCCCCACCCCACAGCCCCCTGCGCTGGGAACTTCTGGCAGGGCACCGCTGCGCACCGGTTTGCAACGAGTAACAGTTAATTAGCTGTGATTGTGGATGACAAATGACAGCTTGGTTTTCCGATTTGCTCGTTAGTTCCTCTTGGGTCAGTTTTCATTTGTGCCCATCAGAGCCCTTTGTGTGCTGGTTCCTTTTAGGAGCCAGCTGAGGACAGTCCCACTGCTGCTCTGCTGAGATGGGGGTGAAAGGGCTGAATGTGTCTGAAGGAGGGATGGCCAGCATACAGCAGGGCTCAGTTTCATTATTAAAATCAATTAATCTGTATTAAAATCAGTATGCGTATATGCTTAGTTTTTGTTCTGGTTCCTCTGGCTTTCTTAGAAGACGAGAAGATGTAATGCTGACACTGGTGTGCCTCATTCTGACGCCGCAGGGCGTTCTGTGGCTGCAGGCAGTGTGTGAGTGTCCCATCTGCGTGTGTGGGGATGTCCCGTAGTACCAACACGAGGCTCAGGAGTATCTTGCTTTGTGCTCTGGTTTTGCAGGTCCCACGAAATTTGCTGTTGCATTGTTCCGACTGCTTCATAGGCACCCAACACCCTTCGTCCCTTTCCTCTGCTCCAGATTGGTCCTGAACTTTGGGCCACGTTTTCAGATTTCCTTTTTTAGCAGTGATTTGGGATAACAGAGTTTGGTTTGGTACAGAGGCACACACATGAGAAGTGCACCTCCAGGGGCTCCGGCAGGAGGTCCTACATGCAGTACTGCCTTCTTAATGGGGATGGTTACTGAGGCAATTGGTGACGGTGCTGGCTGAATCCCAGCAGTGTTCAGACCGCGGGAGCAGAGGCTTTCAGAAGGAGGAGATTCCTCTGGAGGAAATGGTTTGACTCCCGTGAACCTCACAGTGACACGATGGAAACGGATCTCAGCGCAGAGCACTTTGTGCTGGCGGTTGGGACTCAGTGTTCCCAGATAAATGAAGGGAGGGAGGGAAGAAATGGTCCTGATGCACAGCAGGAACTCATGTGAGTTCTCTTCTTCTCTTGAGAAGCCCCAGGACTGCAGCACCTGTCTGTGTGCAGTCGGTCCCTGCAGCTTTTTCCCTCCAAGAAGTGCTTTGATGCTGCAGATTCCAAAGGCAGATCCGCTCCTGGCACGGCTGCCGTGCAGAGCTGCAGCTGCGTGTGGTGTGGAGCAGCAATGCTGCAGTGATGGCGGTTCTGCCGTGTTCTTCCTTGGGTTTGTTTGCTGCTAACAGCGTGGGATGGAGCGTTTCTCATTGGTGGCACACTGCTGTGTCCTGGGCTGTGCCTGGGAGGTCGGATGGGCTCACGTGCACTGTGACACAGAGTGTCTGGGGCCAGCCTTCCCTGCACCTCCAGGTGTGTGATGCTGTCCCTCATCACTGACCCTAACTGTGGGCGATGTTATCCCACATCACAGAGCTCACTAACAGAGTGGACTTTCAGTGGGTGTTCTGGATGCAATAATGCTGTATTTTGTATTGCTAGGAGATCAGAGCACCGATGGACTCATCCATAGGGATTTCAGTCACAGCTGCCACGTTATTCCTGTGCCCACCTGTGAAGCACAGGAGAACCATTCTTTCCTCTATCCTCATTCCCCACCCTCATCTAAATACAGTAACATTCTGCAGTTTTGTTACCAAAGCAGTGTTCTGCCTTTTCCAGGCAGTGTGTGCACAGGAACGCACATCTCAGTGTCTGTAGGGAAGTTACCAAAGCCGGGCCTCCTGCAGGCTGAGTGCCGGGGACACGGGGTAGGCAGGAGGGAGCGGGCAGAGCAGCAGGTGAGCATCCCATCCCACTGCACAGCACCTGCAATGGCTGCAGCCGTGGCTGAGAGCTCCGTCTGAGTGGCCGTGGCTGGGAGCTGAAGCACTGCCAGACCCGAGTGCCATGGGGGCTGTAAAGTTGGGATTCCAGAGGGCTATTGGAAAAACTGCTATTTCGGATGCAGCAGTAAATTGAAATTAAATTTAGCCTTGGCGCTTTTGATTATTCCAACGCATGTATTTTTAAAATAAATATCTTCCCAGCTTGGTGGCATTGCAGATGTATTAAAGCTGGAAGGAGTGTGGGGGGGTGACTCAGAAAACCCTGTGATTCTCTCAGGCCTCTTTGCCTCAGCGCTGATTGTTTGTTTGTTTTCCCATTGCCGGGAGCTCTGCCTGCAGATGGAGCTGCGGGGTGTCCCCGCTCCGTCCCCGCGCTGGGCTGGCAGTGGGCTCTGCGCTCCCGGTGCTGCGGAGCGGCACGTCCTGCTCCTGCGGCCCCCTTCCCACGCAGACACGCGGGCTGCAGCCCCGTGGCCGGACCCTCTCCTGGCATCGTGCAGAGCGGCTGCGGGTGAACCGCCGGGCCGCCCAGCCTGGCACCGAGCCCTCACTGATTGGTGCCAGAAAGTGGACGTGTGGGCAGCGCGATGGAACCGCATCGGGCTCTCACGCATCTCCCGCTGTTCCCCTTTCGAAGGGGATAAACGCAAAGCGGCGGTGCCTTTCGGTGACGCGGTTTGGAGCTGCGCGGTCAGAAGGGCTCCTGCAGCAGGCAGCAGCCGCGTGCAGCTACCAGGAGAGGCTTCTGATTTCCCAGTGACTGCGCTGCTGTGGTCGGGGTGGGAGCTGCCCATCTGCCGTGACTGCAGGCGCTGCGCCGCGCCGTGCAGGGCCGGGTCCTGCCAGGACAGGGAGTTACCTGTGGGAGCTGGTTCAGGTCTGACACTGACAGCCTCAGCTGCTCAAAGCAGCATTTATGGGTACCGTGAAATAATTCATTATGGCAGCTGGCAACGGCAGAGGGAGTTTGTTTTGACTGGAATTAGCGGTTCTGAGGATGAGTCGGGGGTTTCCCTTTAACGGGAACTGAAAAAGTTGATAAGGAAGGGAACGTTCAAAAGAACAAGTCCTGTGATTTCTGCCCGCTGCACCTCCTGCTCTGCACACCAAAGGGACAGCAGCACTGCTCAGCCCTGGAGGTGGGGAGAGCCGCCCGTCTGGGCTGGGAGGGGCGGCACAGGGATGGGACAGGGCAGGGATAGGGCAGCATGGCCCCCACCAGTGAGTGCTGGGCTCGGTCTCAGCCCACAGCTGTGAGAAGAACTGCATGTGGTGGAGGTGACCACCTGTCCTCATGCAACACTGCAGGTCCCACTGCTTGGGGAGCACCCTGGGACACTGCAGGTACTCATTCTCTGCCGAAGCCTTTGGGTGAATCTTTGTGGCTTGGTAAAACAACTTGTCAGCTGCCAAATGGTGACAGCCAAAAATTGGGGTAATAGATGAGGAAGCACGTGGGAGAGTCAGATATTGTATAATAGGTGGGGCAGGTGCCAAAACCCAGCGAGTGACTCATGTCTCTGAGCCACCCGGGAGAGGAGAAACTCGTATGGATGGAGATGCTGTCGGCGCTGCTCGCTGCAGGCAGGCCTCACGAAAGCAGAGCTCTGATTGAGGCTGTCCAGCACCAAAGCTGAGGGATGTGCCTGCTGGGAGCTGGGGGTGCACAGGAGATGGGAGAGGAAAGCTGCAGGCACGCTGTGCTGCGGTACCCCAGTGGCAGTGAGGGGCTGCAGGCTTCCCTTCAGGTGCACGTGTAGCATGTGGCTTGCAGCACCTGCTCTCCTGGTTTGATCCTCCTTTGTGGTGGGGAGGAGTAAATCGCAGCCCTCTGGCGGGGGTCACAGGCACTCCCTGCTGCTGCTCTACCAGGGTTTGGATGCAGAACATTCAGCCCCCGGCCTGGCTCTGCAGCCCATGCTGTGCTCTGTGCAGATATCAGCACGGAGCCTCACCCAGAGCTGGCACATTCCAAGTGTGGCTGATGGAAACCTTCCACACCTTAAACCCCGTGTTTGGTCACCCAGGAGTGCAGCCCTTCCCCTCAGCAGCTCAGTACCCTCCTGCACCTCTAGATCAGAATGGACAGAGCATCAGGTTTGGCGTTGGCAAGGAGACGAACAGAACGAGCCCTGGCAGAGCTCCCCGGGCACCAGAAGCAGCACAGGCTGTGGTCTGCATCCGGGGGCTCCATCCTATCCCACGACGGGCTCCTTGTAGCTGGGGCTGATGCCGCTCTGGTAACACGGAGGGGGCAGTGCTGCCCCATCCCAGGGTCCACACCTCAGGTGTGTGGCAGCAGTGCGGCCGCCCCAACCCGCCCCCAGGCACAGCCTGCAGCTGGAGCGGAATGCCGAAGGAGCAGCGCCGAATCCGAAGGCAGCTCAGAGCTCTGCCTGACTCTACCGCTGCCAGGATCTCACCGAAGTCCCTTCCTCCTACAGAACTCTCCAGAAAAAGGCAGTAAGAGGGAAGAAAAGAAAAAAAAAAAAAAAAAAAGAAGAAGAAAAAAAAAAGCATTGCCCATGGTGAGCTGCTGTCCTCAGCGATTCCCACAGCGTTTTATTGCCCGGAGGAAGAAGAGCGTGAACCCTGGAGGGAAGAACTTGCCAAAGCGTTTAACATATTCACATCTCGCACAGAGCAAAAGGTTCCCAAAAATCTTTACAAATAACTGCGGGGATGTTTATTCGGGGCCGAAGGGTGGGAGCGGCGGGGCTGCCGGGGAGCAGCGCGGTGGGACGGCGGCAGCGCTGTGCTGGGACGCCGCTCGGGGCTGCGCGGGGAAAAGATGCCGGGGGGCCCCGCCTGGCCG
Source organism: Perdix hodgsoniae (assembly GCA_035772895.1). Classification (NCBI taxonomy): domain Eukaryota; kingdom Metazoa; phylum Chordata; class Aves; order Galliformes; family Phasianidae; genus Perdix; species Perdix hodgsoniae. The sequence goes on along the minus strand of JAPSGF010000029.1, from coordinate 7,552,455 downwards.
CTGCTGCGGGGAAAGGCAGGCGGAGGTGCGCGGTGCTGCGAGCCCTGAGAAAACGCTGCTCTGCCCCGCCGTGCGAGGGCTGAGGTCGGCACTGACGGCAAACGGTATCGAACGTAGCCGCGTATTTTTTCCTTTCTAGCGGTGGTTTAGCAGTACTCGCAGATAATCCCGAAAGAAAAACTCCTCGGGGGTCGCCGCCGCTCCGGCTGCCAGGCAGCACAGCGCGAGCAGCGGCACGCAGCTGCCATCTGCTCCCCCCCGAGGCACGGGGACAGCCCCGGCGAAGAGCCCCGAACCCAGCATCGCCCAGGGACGCGCCGCTCTTTTCCAGCGTCAGAGCCCCAAACCGCCGCTGCCGGCCGCCGCGCAGAGAGGATCCTCCTTGGGTCCCCCCGGGCGGAGCTCCCCGAGCGCGGATCGGCGTCGGGGGCCGCACGGCGCGGCGCTGCCGCTCCCTCTCGCGGCCGCTCCGAGCGGGCGGGACCCACTCCGGTCCCATCCGTGCCCGCGGGCGGGGCGGGACGGAGCCGGCCCCCTCCCCATCCCCATCCCTTATCCCCGCCCCGCCCGGGGCTGGGGGTCCTCTCCGCGCTGGAGCCGCGTGCGGCAGCGGCGGGGCCGGGGATTGACGGCCGGACGGCGCTCCTCTGCCGGCCCCCCGCGTGCCGCTCCTCGCGCGTTGCTGTCGCGTCGGGGCCGCGGGCTGCGGATGCGGCGGGAGCCCGGGGTGGGGCCGGGGGGGGGCGGCTGCCGGGGGGCTCTCCGGGCACGGCCGCCCGGGGGGGGACGCGGCGCTGCGGGGAGCGGGGCCGTGAGGTGCTCGACTCTATGCGGGGCGGCCATGGAGAAGTTGTACCTGGCGGGGAGCGGCCTGTGGGCCAACGGCACGCTGGGGAACGGCAGCCTGCAGCCCGAGGACAGGGCGACCGTCAGGAACGGCACCGCGGACCCCCTGAAGAGGAACGAGGACATGGCCAAGGTGGAGGTGACCGTGCTCTGCCTCATCCTCTTCCTCGCCCTGAGCGGCAACCTGTGCGTGCTGCTGGCCATCCACACCACTCGGCAGAAGCACTCCCGCATGTACTTCTTCATGAAGCACCTGAGCATCGCCGACCTGGTGGTGGCCGTCTTCCAGGTCCTGCCCCAGCTCATATGGGACATCACCTTCAGGTTCTACGGCCCCGACTTCCTTTGCCGCCTGATCAAGTACTTGCAGGTGGTGGGGATGTTCGCCTCCACCTACATGCTCCTGCTGATGTCCCTGGACCGCTGCCTGGCCATCTGTCAGCCGCTGCGATCCCTGCATAGGCGGGCAGACCGGGTCTCCGTCCTGCTCACCTGGCTGCTGTGCCTGCTGGTCAGCATCCCCCAGATCCACATCTTTTCCCTGCGGGATGTGGGGAACGGAGTGTACGACTGCTGGGCTGACTTCATCCAGCCCTGGGGACCCAAAGCCTATGTCACCTGGATAACCCTAATGGTCTACATCATTCCAGTGTTGATGCTGAGCGTCTGCTACGGCTTAATCAGCTTCAAAATCTGGCAGAACGTGAAGCTGAAGACGGCCCACGGGCCCCCCGGGGGGCTGAGCTCCACCGCTCGCGGCGGAGCGGCGTTTGCCAGGGTCAGCAGCACGCGGCTCATCTCCAAAGCCAAGATCCGGACGGTCAAAATGACCTTCATCATCGTGCTGGCGTTCATCGTGTGCTGGACGCCCTTCTTCTTCGTGCAGATGTGGTCGGTGTGGGACACCAACGCTCCGCAGGAAGGTACGTCCTCCCCCCGCGGCTGTGTGCGTGCAGGGACTGCGGCGCTCCGGGCCGGGGGCTGCGAGAGACAGCAACGGCTCGGGGCCTGGAGGGGGCGAGGAGAGGTTCTGAGCGTGGAACAGCACCGGGAGAGCCGGCAGCGGCTGCCCCTGAGCTCCCCTCACTCAGCCGCGCGTCTCCCGTGCCGAATCCTTTTTTTTTTTTCCTGCGGTACCGCTCTGTCGCCGCTGATTCTTTGCTTCCAACTCTTCTTCTCTCCCGTCCCTCCCCTCTGTTCCCACCCGCCCGGGCACTGTGCTGCTTCTGTATGGCTCTGGATGGAGCACAGGTCGTCCGAAAGCCCTCTGATTTAAGCGCAAGGTTTTGCCTCCTGGGTGCGGTGTCACTGCTTTGCTATGTTGCTCGGTGCTGGCTGCTGCTGCCATCCCCGGGGCTGCAAGCAGTGAGACTCACCGCCCGGCTCAGATCCGCGTGCTGTGCGAGCCGCTGCTGCCCCTGCACGGGAGCGTCCCCGCGTCTGGGAAAAGCCGCGTGCGGGAAAGCTCTGCACAACTTTGTGAGCTGCTCAGGGGCAGCGCTTCGGGCACCAGCAGCAGTGCGCAGCGTGGGGCTGCCGGAGGCCAACACCGGGCTGCGGCTCTGTGCTCTGCGGCTGTGTCCGGTCCGCCCGCCTGCCAGTAACGGGCTGTTGGTGGCACCGCGATGTCCCCGCAGCCCTGCGTGTGCAGCAGCAATCCTGCCCGGCTCCAGCCGCCCTCTCTGTGCCTTTCTTGCTTCTCTCTGCTCACTTACTGCAGGTGTGGAAGTTCAGCACAGCTTTTTAAGCCCTCCCGGATGCTCCCGACAGCTCTCTCTTCGCTTTCTATCTGATGAAGTACAGTTCGAATGTCTGATTTTCAGACGCTGACGATGCCGTGTCTTTCCCTTTCACTGTATGTCCAACCCGCAGCCCCGAAGGCTTCTCCTGACCCATCAGCGAGCAAATACGCTGGTGCTTCGTTTGCAGGGCTGCACGGAGCACCCATCTCCCAGCTGCAGCTGCTCACAGACCGTGGCCGTGTCTGCCTCTGCTGGCCCCTGAACAGAGGAGGGAGTCCCTCCGTGTGACATCCCTACCCCTGCAGTGTAATGTCCCCAGCCCTTGCCCTGGCAGGCCGAGCTGGCTCTCGGGGTGCTCCTGGGGCGCTCCTGGGGGCCCCTTCCAATGGTGCAGCCTTGCACCATGAAGTGCAATTTATCAGCAGCAGAGGCAGAAGAGCTGAGTCAGCGAAAGATGGATTTATATCTTTTTTTTCTAAAGTGGATTGAAATGCTGTGATATGCCTCAGTTCTCTCACCATGGATTTTCAGCAGTTTCCCTTTACTTTATTGATTAAGAGCAGCTGGAGCAGTTGTCACTGGACCAGGAATTGTGTGTGAGCGGGTTAAAGGTGAATTTGGAAACTAGACCCACAGTTTGTGCTTTTCTTCTGGTTTCAGAGATGTGAGTGCGTTTTGGCTGAGGCAGAGAGGGAACAGGCGCAGCCAGACCCAAACGCACATCCTTGCTGCCGGAGCTTTCCGGCAGGACACAGGGAGAGCAGGGCAGGGGCACAGGGCTGGGGCATGGCACGGCTGTGTGTCCGCAGCCCTGTTCTGATGGGATGGAGGTGGTCTGAGCTCCGGGCCGTCGGGAGGGAAAGCGCTTTGTGCCGTGCCAGTGCGGCGCTGTGGCCGCGGCTCTGCCCTCCGCCCGGTGTTTGTGTTCCCAGCAGCCCAGGGCCCACAGGGGAAATCCTCGCCCCCCGCACCCTGACGCACTCTCTGCCTTGCAGCCTCTCCCTTCATCATCGCCATGCTGCTGGCCAGCCTCAACAGCTGCTGCAACCCCTGGATCTACATGCTGTACACGGGGCACCTGTTCCACGACCTGATGCGCCGCTTCCTCTGCTGCTCCGCGCGGTACCTGAAGGCTCGGCCGGCCTGCGAGCTGAGCGTGGGCAGGAAGAGCCATTCGTCCTCCTTCGTGCTCAGCTGCCGCAGCAGCAGTCAGCGCAGCCTGGCGCAGCCGCCCGCCACGTGAGGACACACCGGGCCGAGTGCTGGGAAACGCTGGGACTGCGAGAGGGGAGTGCAGTGTAAATATGTAGGTGTACAGATGTGTGTGCAGGACAGCGCGGGCAGCGCGCGGCGTCGGGCCGGGCAGCGGCGAGGAGAGCTCTGTGCTCAGGGCTGTGCGGGGCTGAGCAGCACCTGAGCCCGTTCCCACGGGTGGCTTTAGTACACGGACCGCCATCGGAGCCCCTCCTGCTTCCTGCATGGAGCTCATCTGGGACGGGGCTGAGGGTGGGCACCGCGGGCTGGCAGGAGTAATGCCAGCATGGGACTGGGGATCTGTGCAATAATCTCTGCTGAGCGTGCTCCAGGCTTCTCCTAAGGCATTTGGGTTACGGTGGGCTCCGGGGGGTTGAGGAGCTGCCATCTGGTCCCCCGAGGCCAAGCACTTTTCTGGGTTTGCAGCTGATAGCGTTTGATCTTTTCCACCAATGCAACCTTCTTGCTTTGTAACGCACAAAGTCGTGCTCACAGCATGGGTTTTTTAATTGTTAAGGAATACTTGTAAATAAAACTTTCCGGCTGTGTCTTGATGGAGGGGAGGTGCAGGAGGAGCACTGTGCCTAAGGACGAAGGCCATGGATGGCTGTGATGCATCTCACATGGTGTGAGAGTGCTGCTGAGCACAGGGCAGCGTGCTGAGTGCTGTGTGCAGTGCTCCATGTGCTGCATGAGGCGGTGCTGAGGGGGGCCCGGTGCTGTTCCCCTCACTGCCTGCAACCCCATGGCTGCAGCACGGCTCAGCCTTAGTGTTGGGAGCAGGTACGAAAAGCGCACTGAAATCTGTACCAGTGTCTTTTCTCACTGTCACCAACACATACACTGTCACCTGCCATGTTGTGGCATTCCTTTCCAGGAGCTTCAAGTGGGCTGTCAGCACACACAGCCCATCTCAGCACCTTCCACCAGACTGGTTTAAGGCGTTCCCAAAGCCTTTTTTCCCCCCATGTTCAGCCTCTTTCTCCCAGCAGTGGGGCAGGGCAGGGTGGGGTCCAGGGATTTGTCACCACAGGAGGACACCAACCGTGGCCTCAAAGGGCCAAAGGGAATCAGAGGCAATGCAGCAGGGCGGCATGTACTGCTTGTGAGGCTGTAGGGTGGGAGGTGGTGGGAGCTGGGCTGGGATTTGGCTTGGGGTGGGAACAAGTAGAACAATGGCAACATGCTAAAAAGAATATAATTCCAACATGGTTTTAAATTATTTTTATTCCATCAAAAGCCTTTAAAAAAATACCTGTGATAAAGTGTTTTCAGAAACATTTTTTTCCTACAAACATTCAAATATCCTTTATTATATGCAGCCACCCTGAGGCGCAGTGCTGTGCAGCATCAGTGCTGTGTTGCTGAGAGCAGCAGAGCTCCACGACCCCGCAGCAGAGGAGCACCATGCAAACTGCGCCTCTCCGTGGCATCACACTGGGAGGGACTTCGGCCTCAAGTACTTGTTGGGAGCCGAGGGAAGAATAAATTGAGAATAATATCTTAACAGAGAGACCTCCTGGGCCCTGGTTCAGCACAGCGCTTTGGGCAGCACCAGTAGAGCACACAAGTGCCTCCATGTCCCTGACATCCCAAGGACAGCTGTGCCCAGAGCCCCGGCACGGCAGCAGAGACCCAACTGCTGTGGCTGCACTGCGGCTGCTCAGGGACCGGCACAGCACGGTGGTTGTGGGGCTGCTGGGATTTAGGTTTCCTTCCGCAGCACAACCCTGACATTACTGCAGATCTTGGAGAGCGCCTCAAAGAGCGGATCGCAGAAGGTGTGGATGCAGAGGGAGTAGATGCGGCTGACGCACTGGATCTCGATCAGGTAGCTCTTGATGCAGGGCACCACCGCCCAGATGTGGCAGAAGGAGATGAGGGCGAAGAGGAAGCCCCAGACCACGGCCAGGGGGATGCCCAGCACAGCCGAGAGCAGCCGGTAGCACCAATACTTGCTGACGGTGAAGGTGGTGTAGCTGCTTTTCCAGACACCGTCAAAGCTGTACGTCCCCACGGGCTCAGCTATCACATCCTCGAAATCCACCTGGCACGGGATGGAGGGAGGGAGCATTGGCACAAGGCAAGGTGCAGGAGCTGCTGTGTGCAGGGACAGCTTGGGGGGAGGGAGCGGTTCCATCACAGGGTGGGCACAGGTGCAGCACCCAGGTTGGAGGGGCCTCGTGCCCAGCACTGCACCGTGCCCACAGGCACAGGATGTGGCTACAGGCAGCGATGGGCACAGCCATACTTAAGGAAGCCAGAGCCCATTCCTAGGCTTTTTTAGCATTCGAAGACATGGGCTGCCCACACGCAGGAGGAGTTTGTGCTACTAAAATCCCACGGTCCTCCTGACCTACAATTTTCTAATTATACATCTGGAGGTGAGATACCCAGTTCTGCCTGTTTGCATTCTGCTGAAGAGGGAGGGATCAGCCTGGCCATGTCCTTGCAAAAATATCATTGCTATACGCAGCCATTGGGAGCATCTCTGCATTGCAAATACTCCTAAAAGCCTCCAAATCATGCACAGACCTTGCTGTGCTGGAAGCCATTTATAGGGAATGCATCAACCAAGCCAATTTTCTTCAGAAAAAGCCCCTTTCCATGGTTAGGCTGACATGTCTCTCATGCATTTGTGTCCAACTGCAACATCTCTTCTGCTTTTGGAAGCTCTTTGATCATAAGATCATTTTGCATCACCTTTAATTTCCTGGGGCTGGCAGCAGGCACCAGGACAGACACTGATGGGCTGGGAAAGAACAGCCCTGTGTGTGGGTGCGGGTGGGCACAGATGAGCAGCCCCAGCCCCCTCCAGACCCTGCCCAGCTGAGATCCAAACAGGTTCCAGCTGCCTGGACAGCTAATCAGGGGATAATTAGTGAGGGCAGCAGCAGGCTACAAGAAGGAGTCTGTCCTTCTCTCTCCCTTTTGCTTCCTGTGTATCAGGAGGTGCTGTTGAGGAGAGACAGGACACAGGCTGAATCCTGAGCTGGGCTCTGCCCCGCAGCCTTCAGCCAGTGCCCCCAAGCACCACCTGCACACTGTGTGTCGTGGCTGGGAGGAGGCTGGAGGCTTCAGGGCTTTGCCACGTGCTGCTGCCCTGTGTGTGACGGGAACCTGCTGCCTGCAGATGAGTGCCCTTCCGCCTGTGTGGCTGCTGCTTCTCCCTGCGTGGCTCTGATGTATGCCCAGGGTGTTTCCTGGTGTGCTGCTGCCCATGCTGTTCCAGGGAACTGCAGTGCTGTGCCTTTTCTGCCCAGCTTATCGTCTGGTCTATTTTTGGGGCTGGAAGAATGTGAGGTGGCTTCATCAAATGCTTTGAAAGCAGAGGAAGTAGTGTAATTACATGAGTTAGTGGGCTGGAAAATCCTCTGCAGGGTTTTTGGAGCTTGAGTAGGAAAAGGGGACAGGAATGGCCTGTGGCTGGGGAGAGGGCCTTGCTGCAGGCATTGGGTGCTGCTCCTGCACTGCATCCCCTTCCCACAGCTGGCCCTTATCCCCAGCAGCTCTGCTGCACAGAGGTGGGCAGCAATCAGGGCCTGCAGGCACACCTCACCCCTGCAGAACGTGCCCATCTATGGCTGTCACTGCGCAGCCCCTCAGGGCGCTGCCCAGGGTTTCGGCTGGAAAACAGAACGTTTCAGCACACAAATGGTTTTTGCTGCTGCCATCAAGGTCACAGCTTGCTCAGAAGTTTTGAGAGCAGCTTGGGCTGTGCCATCCCTCCTGGTGTGCCATTTGCTTTGATCACAAAGTAGTTTTAATAAAACTCATCCCTCTCCTCCTGCCCTACTTTGGGCCAACCTTACCCCAGTATTAGTCTAACAAATCCCATTATATGACTGACAGAGCAGACAAGTTTCAGCGGTCAGTGCTTGGGAACAGGCTTTTCTTTTCCCTTTTCTCTCCTCTCCCTTTTCAGAGACGTGTTCCTTTTGATCAAAAATAGAGGCGGGTTGCTGCACCCTATGCTGGCATGCAGGGGAAACGGTCTTGCAAACAGGACAGCGCTTATCTCAGTGCTCTGCTGCTCGGACTGCTGAGCCTTGAACATTAGCGACTTCTCAACTTTTTTCAGAGGTTTCCTTTCAAGCAGTGGTATGGGCTGACCCCATTTTATTTTTGGCTCCCCACTGCTGTGACCAGTGAGGGCAGCCCCATATGTTTTCAGGCCCGTGGAGAAGGGCAGGGCATTCAAGGAATAGAACTACAGCATCAATGGGGCCATGTGCACCGTGGGGCCAGAGGCTGTGGCTGCTCTCCTCCCCCACCACCTGCAGTGCAGCCCCTGGCCCTTGTGGCAGTGGCTGCTTGCACTCCGTGCAATGGGGAGGGAGCTAGTCTCCTAAAAGCAGTGCCCAGGAAGTCCTTACCTTTACAACGTCTTCGTTGATCCGCTTAGGATCTCTGTTCACCAGGTCGATCTCCTTGATGTGTTGGTCCTTGATGATGATCCTCTCCTCCAACTCTCTCTGTTCCTCAGCCATGGCTCTGGTGCTGCTGGGCTGCAGTGCTGGGGCAGTGCAGAGGACAGGCTGTGAGAGCTGAGCAGCTGCCCCATGCCCTGGCTGTGCTCCAGGCTAAAATTAATGTCATGTAGAATCGGTGTCCTTAAAGGGGCTGTGTTGGAGGGGCCCTGTGGCCTGGGGGGGCTCTGGGGGCTGATACATCCTTGGTGAAGCTGCTGTGGTGTAGTTTGTAGATGTTCTCAGCACACACTGCGTGGGTGAGACTCTGGAGCAGGTTGCATGGAGAGGTTGTGGATGCCCCCCTCCCCACCCCACAGCGCTCCAGGAGAGGCTGGATGAGACTGTGGGCAACCTGGTCTGGAGGGAGGTATTCCTGCCTATAGCAGGGGGTTGGAACAAGGTGATCTTAAAGGTCCCTTCCAACCCAAAGCATTCTATGAGACAGGAGCAAAATGGGTGGGAAATAACCATGCAAACCTGTGAGGCTGTGGTGAGGGGAAGTGACACTGGTGGGGATGGGAAAAATCCTGTGAGGTGAATGAGTGGGGGGTGTTGGGCAGATGGCAGCCCTGGCTGCTGCACTGGGGCAGGCTTCAATGGCCATGTCCTGGTAATGGGCATTCGAGCTGAGCTTTCACCAGAGCTAAACATGGAGATGGACAGTGATGGGTGCTGCTGTGAGACAAGTAAAGCACGCAGTGCTGGTGGGTGCGGGGCTCTGGGGCAAGCAGTGTGACAGCCATCTCATGGAGAAGCAATGCTGCTTGGCCAGGGCCCAGCACTGGGTTTAGGAGTGCAGCTGCTGTGTGGTGGGGAGCTGGATCTGCTCTGCTCTGCCCTACACCACTGCCCACCCATCAGTGCAGGGCTGCTGCAGCAGGGCTGTGTGGGGCCTGCAGAGCTGGGTGCAGCCCCATGCCTGTGGTGTGTGTCATGCTCTGCCTTTGGGCTGCAGCTTGGCGCTGCAGGCATGCGGATCTGGTGTCCAGGGTGTGGGAGGAGGAACATGAGAGTTGGGCTGCCTGTGTGCAGCCAGCAGCCGCCCGAGGTAGTGCTGGGAGCTGCTTGTGGGGATATAAATAGGTCGGGGTGCTGTCAGTGCAAGTGGGACACCACAAAAGTTGTGATGCACAGCTGGCAATGGGTGGAAAATAATGCTGGTTTGTTAGCAATTAGTGGCAACCAGGAGCTGAAGTGCCACGTGTAGGCAATAGTGCATTCGATGCATGTCTGCCTTGCTGGAGGAAGGGGCTGATGCAGAATGCTGCTGTGCTGCACTCAGGGCACACTGGAGTTCTGACTTTTCCTTTTGGGATGTTTGCTAGAAACCTGACAGGCTTCTGTGCAGAAACCAAGCTCCCATTGCCCCCCCAGCGTTGGCCATACATGGTCTCAAGGAGGAAGTTTCTTTTCCTGAAGTGATTATCAAGATCTGAGCTGGCCTGTGGGCTGCAGGGACCATGCTGTGAATTCAGAAGCCTTCTTAGAGGTCAGCAAAATGAGCTGCTGCTTAGGCCCAGCCAGTGAAGTAGATTTACCTGGAGCAGAGAGGAATAAAGCTAAAATAAAGTCCAGAGAAATCAAAGCTCTGTGGAAAGAAATAGATGACAATGTTGGTGAGCAGCATGGCAAAACAGGGAGCTCGTGCTGTGCCCTGAGAGCACACGGCATGGAGGGTGGGGGAGCAGCAGTGCAAAGCAGTGCTGGAAATCGGGGCTGGGGCAGAGTGGGGCAGGACCAGTGCCCAGCTCAGTCTGCGTCGTGGGGGAGAAATGAACAGAGCTGTTGCAACTGAGGGGAAGCTGTTGCCAAGTGGGATGGTGCTGTTTGCAGTGCTTGGAGCAGAGCTCTCCTTGCATCTTTTCTAAAAACACAAAACAAAGGCTCCTTTTCATGTCTCCCTCCCGTGAGCTCCTTTGGGCCCTCTCTCTGCTGCAGGTGGGAGCTCAGTGTCAGTGTGTGGGGTCTGGTGGGGCTGGGTTGGATCTTGGTGCTTAGACCTGGTGCCAGGAGCATTGGGGCTGCACTGGGGGCTTAATGGCACGGCCAAAATAAGTGGCTCCTGAACAAAAGTTTGAGTAGTAGCTCTGTCATGTGCAATATCAATTAAAATCGAATTTTGAGGTGGAAGTACAGAAAAACATTCATTTATCATTTGAGTCTCCTTAGTTAGTTTCAAATCAAAGCAGATTGCCCTTTAAAGCAGAGCAAAGTTTGTGGTGTTTGTACACCCATGAGGGCATGGATTCAATATCCAAGTCACTCTCCATTCCTGCCTGTGTCAGGTGCTGATGCTCAGGTGGGAGCTCAAACTTCACATGGCAGCGGGTGCCAGGTGCCAGGAGCAGCAGGACAGCTGTGGGAGCCTCTCGGCACAGAGCAGGGAAATGGCCCGCAGTCAGCAATTCTCCTTTGTTTGAATGGTTACAAGATTCCTTTGGCTCAGATGTGCATGTCCTGGCTCTCATGGGGCTGCAGCTGGAGCAGCTGGGTGCTGGTGGTGTGACAGTGCACCCAGCGGCTGTGAGGGCACCGTGTGGATGTGGGCCGTGGGCAGGCAGCTGGCAGTGGGCACCCAGGTACTGCGTGTAGTGCTGGGTTTGGTCGGCCCAAGGCAATGGGCATCGTAGGAAACACGTACAGCTGTATTTCTTGTGCCATAGCAGCTCAGCAAGCACTAACTGAGCCCATGGCTTCTAGCTGTATCCTATTTCCTAATCATGTCCTTATGGCCATGGGCAAAGCAACATTTTAAATGTTGAATAAATGCCTTATTTTAAGTTGGAAGGGAATAATGAAGTGAATCAGGTTCTGGAGCAGTCAGGGTGCCTCAGCAACACAGCTGCTCCTTCGGTGTCCTCAGCTGTGGGGTCCTGGCTGGTGCTGCAGGGTTGGTGAGCCCCAGGGTCTGGGGGCTGTGCTGGGAGAGCAGAGGGTCCTGGGCTGAACTGCTACAGCACTGCTGGGCGGTGCTGAGCCTGCTTCAAGGGCAGCCCTCGTTTGCTGTGGGCACAGGGAGCTGCCATATAGCAGCCTCTGCCCTACTCTGCCTGTGTTCTCAGCTCCTCTCAGTCACAGTGCTTATCTCTCTCTCCAGTACTCTAAATTCTTCTGGATTTTCATTTTAAAATAGCCTTGTTTGGCTTTGCCTTATCTAGTGAGACCTTCTCTTGATTTATCACTTGTCATACCTAATTGGGTGCTTCTGTAATCAGATTTAACCAGTTCATGTGCTGCTGATGAGAACTGGGGTCCTATCTCACCACTGGCTATTTATTCTGGTGAATGAGGCTTGATTAGTTTTTCTCCTTTAATCAAAACCCATGCAGCCATAGAATAATGCTTTCCCTTTCAGCAGAGATGAACTGCTGCATCCTGTGAGTCTGGGCTCAGGTAGTGAGGAGGGACAGTGCCAGTGCATGGATGATTGTGGTCACTGCTCAGGTGGGAGTTTTGCATCACACTGTGGTGAAGGCAGTCACAAACCTGGCAGTTAAAGCTGTCTGGCAAGCACATTTCCCCCCCCCCAGCACCTGGGAAGCACTTTGCTACCCCTGTAGGAACATCTGACAATTCCCTTCCAGCCCAGTAGGATGTGTGGGGTTCTCTTGTCTGTATGCTGGTAGAGCTATGTATGGAGATATGTGGCCAGGAGCCCAGCCCTTCTCTGAAGGCAGCTAGGGTAATCTGAGCTTTGAGTAAAACACTGTGTGAAGTGTTTGTACAAGGCAGCTAAAAATAAAATGCAAACCTGAAAAGCGAGGCGTGTTACCCCTCATAAATAAGAGAAGATGCTGCTTTTTGGGTGATGTCATTGCAGAGATGCGCAGAGCGCTGCTTGCGGAGCTGATCGATAGTGTGGCGTGCCCAGAAGGCTCCTGGTGCACACAAATCAAATTGCCCTTTCCAGCCCTGGGAGGGAGGTTAGGCCCTTAATAACAGAGCAGAATATAGAGGCCTATTTCTAGCACCAGGAGCTTTGCATCTGAAAAGCTTCAGCTGCTCTTCCCTCTGCTCCTGCTCCTGACCTATTGTAGCTCTGCCCCACAGCAGTTGCCCAGAAGCTAAATATTGTGATGGCCCCAGGTGCCCAGCCGGGTGCCGGCTGCTTCCCCCCAAAATAGCAGTGGTAGAGCCAAGGCTGGTGGACATCTGGGGCTCCTGTGGCTCCAGCAGACCTGGATGGGTGCTGTAAGCTAGAAGGAATGCTGTCAGTCTTGGAAGGATCTGTGTCCCCACTGAGTGCTCTGCTGAATGCAGTGCGAAGGCCATGGCAGCTGCAGCCCCACGGGAAGTGCTGCCCACTGCCTCAGGAGATGCTCTGTGCACAGCATCACCTGAGCAGCTCAGAGGGCACTGCCCAGACTGAGCATAGGTGCAAACTGTGCCCAGGTCTGTGCAGCAGTGCGATCACCCAGCCTTTAAAGTCTGCTAGGGTGAGGTTTCTGCCACACATGTGGGGGCTCCAGTGAGGGCCCAGCCGGGGGGGGCCTGGGGCCTGCGGGGGGGGGGGGGGGGGGGGAGCAGCTCCTGAGCGAGCTGGAGGTGCTGTTGCTGCTTGGAATTTAAAGCTCAACACCTTGTGCTGAGCTGTGGAGGTTGGGTGCTGCAGCAAGTCAGACACACACCTCACCCTGCTGAGAGCTGTGCTTTTTTCCATGCTTCAATATATGGTTTTCAGCCTGATTTACTGCCTGGGAAGATGTGTTTTGGAGCAGCAATGACACTTGGCTATTGCTAGAGCCTGGTGTCAGCTATGCTCCGATTCCTGCCCTCGATAACAGACAGCACCATGAGTGCTTTCTCCCCAGCCCATCACCTCAGGCTCTGCAGTGCCCACAGCTGCTGTTAATGCTGCAGAGAGCTGGGGGCACGGCAGGGGCTGCTGCAGAACAGTGGGGCTGACAGCGTGCTGCTGCCCTCCTACACCTCACTTCCACATCACTGCAGCACGTGGAGATCTGCACTGCTGCCAGGTCTGCTGAGCTCCAGCTGCTCCTTGCAGGGAGCAGCACCAATGAAGGCCCCGATCCCCTGGGAGGTGCCAATTCACACCCAGAGGAACCCTTACCGCTGTATTTTTTTCTGCTAAACCTCAGTTACTGAAAACAACCCACGTGCCTTGAGCAAATATTGTGACATTTTGTTATTCGCACTATGCATGATAAGGAGTTGTTTTAGGGACTGCGGTGCAGGATTTGTTTACTTTGGATGTCAGTACAGATTTGGCCTTTGGAGGAAGCACTGTAACTCTGTAGGAATGTGGCTGCTCTCATGTCCACTGGAGCACAGCCAGGACCTGGTACCCAGTGTGTGGTGTTCTGGGGCAGGCAGGGCACACGGGGCCATCTGGAACGCATAGAAACCAGGTGATTTTGCCAGTGTCTGCTCAAGAAGAGCTGTGACGTTAAAGACGTGTCAAGTCTTTAAGTGGAGAACCACAGCATCTCACATTGCCTTGCAGCACCCTGCTGTGCCCAGGTGCCTGTGGCTCTTTTTCATGGTTCTGTGATGGATAGCTGCTCTGCAAGCCTAGCTGTGCTCTATTCATAGGAACACTTTGGCTTCAAGGCAAGACAGTGAAGGCTGCAAAAATGGAGCTTTCTCCTCGTCTGTTTGTATGCAAGAGTCAACTGTCGTGCTGTGCCGTGCCATGCCGTGCCATGCCGTGCCATGCCGTGCCATGCCGTGCCATGCCGTGCCATTCTGTGCCATGCCGTGCCATGCCGTGCCATTCTGTGCCATGCCGTGCCATGCCGTGCCATGCCGTGCCATGCCGTGCCATTCTGTGCCATGCCATGCCGTGCCGTGCCGTGCCGTGCCATGCCGTGCCGTGCCGTGCCGTGCTGTGCCATGCCGTGCCGTGCCGTGCCATGCCATGCCCGGCCTGCACTGGTGCTCCATGAGCAGGCTGTGCTTCGTGCTGCAGTTTTGCAGGAGCTACCCGAAGCCATTTGCATTTTTATGGCTGTTGGCAGCCCAGGACTATTTATGACAGCAGAATTGGCTGAATTAATATTCATAGACTTCCCCCAACCATACGCTGTAAATTGTGGTGGCTGTGGCAGCGTGCCCTTGCTCAAATCACAGCGGTTCCTTGGGTGGTGCTGAATGGTATTTCTGCATGAACTTAAGGTTTCTTGAAAGAGCTCTGTGCTCTTGGGACAAATGGGAGCTGTGCCATCGCTGCTGGGATGGGAGTGAGTCTGCTGCTTGGGAGATGATGTGAGCCCTCGGAGTGTTCCTGGGGATTGAGGTGGCCCTTTGTCCCTGAGCTATTGGAGGACTGAGCTGTGGGATGCACTAATGGGTCGGGCTCTTCTGGGCCGGTGGATCCAGTGTGTCAGAATCAGAAGGGATGAGTTCTGTGTGTGTAAATCCCTCATTGGAACCAGTATCCATATGTGGAAGAAAGTGATGCTGCTCTTCTCCTTCTACACACTATTTCTGGTGCTCTCTAAAGTCATGCCCAAGGCTCGCTGGTATTTCATGAAAATTCTCTCCCTTTGAGGGGAAAGCAGCACCAGAGTGCCAGAAAAATAGATACTGTAATAGCCGTGTGATTGGATAAATGTTATTCTTTCCCTTGTTTTTGTAATAAGAAAAGGAATTTCATGAGAAAGCTGTTTGCTCACCACAAAGACTGATGTCTACCACCATTTAGCATCACTGCTCGGATGTGGAAAGGGGAAGTTGCACATCCCTGATGGAAGCAGCAAGCAAAGCATGGCAGCGCTGCCTGGTGCTGTGCCACAGCCGTGGGGTCTTGTGAAGCCAACCAACGTTGCTGGTTGCAGATGCCCTTCTTCCACCTGGGTGGTGCAATCAAAAATGTATTTAATGTTTTCAGCTTGATTTTATTTCGGTGCTGTTCTGTGGGTGCTCTGAGGATTCACACACACAGATGCTTTGAGTGCTTGTGTACCTGCTGTGAGCGGGTTTTGCTGTTTGTGCTGTATTTGCTGTTGCTGCCCCTGCAGCTTTGCTTTCTATCCTTTGGCATTATTTGTAGAACATCTGTGAAATGACACCAGTGTCAGCCCACTGGGTCTGAACACAGGGAGGACCAATGCATTGCATTCCCTGACGGGGCCTTGAGGAGGCCATTGTCTGGAGCTGCTGTGATGAGCAGTACCTGGTACTGAGATTGTATTTGATAGGGCTTAAAATAGCACAGCTGCAGGTCTGGAAATGGAATGGCTCAAGAAATCTGAGGTGAAGTTTAAAAAGAATTTGAACTGTCAAAAGCAGGAAAGAGCATTTGAAAGCATAACAATCTGTTTTCCCAGTTACTCGTGCAACCAAATCAGCTCACCCGTGTGTCATCTACAGTCTGATTCCTTTTATAGTAAAAACAAATATTGGAGGGACTCAGGGCCAAACGTTGCTTTTTTTTTGGGTCAATCTGCACTGTTGGC
This sequence comes from Perdix hodgsoniae, assembly GCA_035772895.1. Taxonomy (NCBI): domain Eukaryota; kingdom Metazoa; phylum Chordata; class Aves; order Galliformes; family Phasianidae; genus Perdix; species Perdix hodgsoniae. The sequence goes on along the minus strand of JAPSGF010000029.1, from coordinate 7,536,723 downwards.
ATCACTTTCAGTGCTGCTAAGCTATCAAATTTGGACCGAAGCCTGGAGAAGTGAGGGTGGTTGGCACCTCTGGGGCTGGGCTGCAGCCCTGCCACCTTGCAGCAAGTCCCTGTGCATCCCCAGCATGGCTCCAGCTGACATCGTGTTGTGGTGCTGGGCTGGGCAGGGTGTGTGGTGCATGATGATCTAATGTACCCTGCATGCACATCGCCTGCTGCTTCTGCTGGAGTGCGACAAGCATCCCTGCAGATGGGGGGATGGGCTTTGAGTAGCCCCTGCATCAGGACTAATGACAGGAATGGGGGGGCTGCTGGCCTGGCACGGGGAGAATCACAGAATCGTGAAGGTTGGAAGAAACTTCTCAGATCAGTCAGTCCAACTGCCATCTCAGCCCCTCCATGTCCACTAACCACGTCCTGGAACCCACAGGGTGAAGAAATTCAGGAGTGAGGAAAGAGGCAGAGCTGGGTTGGTGGGTGGGCTGGTGCTGGCTGTGCAGCAGAGCTGGCTGCTCCTTGTCTGCTGCTGAGCACCTCTGCCTCCTGGGGGCATTGCCAGGCCAGCCCCGTGGGGCTTCCATGCTTCTGACAGAGCAGATGTGAAGCAGTGTACTTGGGGGGTTACTACTTCTATAACCGCTGCAGCAACAGGATACTCATTAACAGGAGTAAGCTTAATTTCTTCAGCATTAGAGTGTAGGAAGATGGGGAGTCACATCCTGAAACTGTCTTTCCATAGCAATACTCACACAAGAAATATGGGACCCTATGAGCCAAAACGGGCCTGGCCTTGGACCAGCACCCAGCTGGCTGCAGAGGGGTTGGACCAGCATAAATGAAAGCTTTGGAGTTGAGATACTTGTGGTGGATCAAAGCAGCTCCACTTGGGCACGGGCTGCGAGGTGCCTGGTGCTCCCTGGGCTGAGTGCTGCTGCTGGGGATGCTGGTGGCTGTGCCTCGCATGCAGGTGGCGGTCAGGTGCTCTTTGAAAGAGGAAAAATCTTGGTGAGCTAAAGCGATGGGAGAGGAGGACAGGGTGGGCCCGGCGCCCCGGCAGTGAGATGTGTGCAGCGGGGTGGGACGCGTCGATTTTGGAGAGGTTTCCCTAAATCCGAACCTAGATGGAATTGGAACGGTGGGACCGGGACCTCTGCGCCTCTGGGATTTCAGGACCGCCCGGCGTCCCGCGGTTCCCTCGCAGCGCAGACGGGCGGCCTCGCAGCGCCCCCTGGGGGCCGCGCTTGGCGCCACAGCCGCTCCGGGCGGGTGGCCGTGGTGACATCGCGGGCTGGGCGCAGTCCGATCCCTGCTGCGCGGCGCTGCGTGGATCGGTCCGTGTCCGCGCACACCCAACCCGCTGCTGTTGGTGTTGCTCTTTTCTATATATATTTTTAATTGTTTAAATAAAATAATGTAAGTTTTGTTACTTACATACATGATGAGCTGTATTATATCTTCTGAATGCAGCCCGAGGTGATCTCCAGTTGCTGGGTGCAGCCCAGGCCCCTCGGCAGCAGCACCAAAACTCCCTGCATGCACCTTAAACGAAGCATGGAAGTTGCCAGAGACTCTGATTGGTGTTTTCATGCGATTTAAAACTTCCAGGAGATCACATCCTCTGCGCACGCCCGAACCTCCCGCTGCTGCCCAGCACCCCGTGTCCCCGAGGGCACAGCCAGCCCCGCACAGCCAGCAGCCCGCGCTGCTGCTGCACGTCTGAGCGCTGAGCCCGCCGGCACTGAGCTGCGCTGTGCGGCACTGAGGCGAGTGCTGCTATGATGGGCCCTGCGGTGTCAGCCGGGTGCTGCTGCCGGGCGGGGGCAGCAGCCGGAGCTCCGTCCCGCTTCTGGGTGGGCTTCTGCTAGGAGCGCCTCTTCTGACAGCTGTTTATACTGGTTAGAACAACTGTTTTGTGCTGTGCTGCTTTATTTATTGCTTCTTCCCTTTGTGACTTAATGATAAGAGAAGATAACTGTGGTTCTGGCAGGAAGCATTGTTTTTCTGGTTGAAATACCACTAATAGCTGCAGATAAGGGGTTAGCACTCCGGCTTGGCAAGGGCCTGCTTTACTGTTTGAAGTACTTTGGGGTGTGTGTGTGTGTACTTTGGGTGGGCAAGGTGCCCAAGAATGATTGGTAGCCATCCAAAAGAGCAAAGCCCAGCTATGGGGATAAAACAGGACAGAAAAGCTTATCCCCTGTGGGTCAGGGCCAGGCAGCTCCCTGGGACACACCTGGCTGCTACCGCCCTGCTGGGCAGTGCCCATACGACACATCTGTCCCATCCCTATGGGCTGCTCCTGCTGCAGTGCGGGGACACACAGGAGGGGTGCAGGGTCTGCAGGTGGTGGCAGAGGCAAGCGTGGGGGATGAAGTGCATCCCTCTGCTCTGAGCTCAGACAGCCTGTGGTGCTCTGGCACTTTGCACGGGCAGAAGAGGTGTGAGGGAATTGCTGCTGGCACAGCAGTGCGACTGCAGGTTGGCTGCTAGGCAGCAGGGCTGGAGCAAATGAAGGGTCTTGGTGTGTGTGGGGCAACGGGGAGCCTGCATTTGTTCCAGCCAAGTGTTTGTGTCCTCAGGTTGTACCACAGAAGAGTGGGCATCCACTGCTCTGTAACTCTGTTGCAGGGAGATCTGGTCAGTGAATGCTGAGCTGTGCACTTAAGTCCAAAGCAAAGTCCAAGGTGGGACTCATATTTAACAAAATGCTGCTTAATTGAAATACCTCTCACGATGGGGATTGTGAGCTCATGCCCTTGACTGTATATTCTTCATTAGATGCTAATATGGTGCCTGAAGAAACTCTAATGATGTGATGCCCCGTGAAATATTGCTGTCACTGATGCTACTGGAAAGTAATTGAGTTCTGAGGTTCCTTAATTTATGAATGAAAAGAGCTTTGATTAGCTTAAGAAATACCGAAGCTGCAGGAAATTTGTTTAATAAGATGGAGAGAGTGATTCAGTGCAGTGCTGGGGACGCTGCATGCTGCCATTGCCAGCTGTAGGGAGCTGGGCTGGGCGGTGGTCAAAGATGAAACTTTCCTGAACTTTTGGCCGCGGGTTCAGTCCTAAATCCATCGGTTTATCAGGTGTGAGCAACTGCTGCACGCAGTGTGTGTTTGCTGGCTGCTTCAGTGCAGCTCCACTGTACAGCAAGAGCTGCTGGGCAGCAGCCTGAGTGCTGAGCTTCCCAGCTTTGGTCAAAGCCCATCTCAGTCTTACTGCTGCTTTAAAGCAGAGCGGTGTGTTCATGTTTATGCACTATTGTGATTTCCAGCACCACCACCATAGCAACAAGTGTGCCGTTGACTTATTTGCTCAAGATTTGGGATATTTTTAACCAGTTATTTAAGCCATTTCTATTGGACTGGAACTTGGTACTTAGGCTCTTATCTCCATCTTTTGTTGTAAATGTTTTTTTAATCCTTTCCACATTGCAAATGAGTGATCAGGTTCTCTTTGTAGCACATGAAGAAGTGCAGCTTGGAATTAACATGAAGGATTTGCTGCAGTAGTTGCAGTAAGAACTGTTGTGGTTTGACGTGGTGGATGGTTCAGCACCACTCAGCTGCTCATTCACCCCTCCTCCCTCCCCCTCCTTCCCAATGGAGAATTGGGGGGAAAAAACGGAGTAGGACTTGTGGGCTGGGATGAAACTATTAATTAAGATAAAGGAAAAGGTTAACAGTGATGACAATACATGTATGTATGTATGTATGTATGTAACAAGTGATGCACACAATTGCTCACCACCCCAACTGATGCCTGACGCCCCCCCAAGCAGCAGGAGGAAAGAGCAGAATCCCTCCCTTTCTAAGCTCTCCTTCCCCACACTGTCATACAGTACGGAACGTCCCTTCGGCTGGGTCAGCTGTCCTCACTGCATCCCCTCCCCTGTTGTGGGCAACAGTGAGTGTCCCTGGCTGCATGCAGCACTGCTCAGCGACAGCTGGGAACATCGCTGTGTTACCAGCACTGCTCCTAAAACCACAGCACAGCACCATGCAGGACTGGAGGAAAACAACTCCATCCCACCTGAATCGAAGGCAGGAGCTGGGGCACTTCCAACACAGCGCGTGGCTGCCGGTTGTCATAGAAGGAAAGACGGGAGGTGAATGTGGGCTCCTGGGAGGAAGGAGGAGGCTGTGAGAGATGAGCCCGGTGAGCGGGGCTGGCTGCGATACGCGCTGTTTCGCCCGCGTTCCTCTCTCACTCGGGTGGGATTCCTGCGATCAGCTGCCGTGCTGTGTGTGAGCCGTCATTGCAGGAAAGCCCGGCAGCGGCACACGGTGTCAGTGTTGCTCCATGGCAGCGCCGTGCGGAGCCGGGCCGGGAGCTGCCGCTGCGGGCTGCGCTCGGGGCGGCCGGGCTTTAGAGCGGGGAGCTGCCGGGCCGTCGTTCTTCTAAGTGGGGAAGGTGAGAGACCTGGGGAATGATCCTCAGGTGGTGATGAAAGAAGGTGCTGTTCTGTTTTGTTGAGGTGACTCCGTTAAGTTTGAAACAAGGGAGGCGGTGCAGCGCATCATCACTGTGAGTCCCTGCGGGATCTGAGCTGCTTTTCGGTGAGCGCTTCAGATCCCATCTCCTCTGAGCTCTGAAACGTGGGTCTCGCACATAAGTGGCCATCTCTCATGGCTGTGTAAGAAGGAGCAGCACTGCTGGCTTGTTCTGCCTTTAATCCTAAGTCAATTCCTTCTGTAAGTTGTCCACACAGTGAGGTGAGCAGAGAGGTTTCAAGAAACCTCGCAGTCTGAGCAGCGCTGCTGGGACAAGGTGGTGGTGAGCCCTGGGCTGTGGGGCTCCTGCCACATCCAGAGGTGGCCATGAATCAGTGCTGGTCCCATGGGAGCCAGCAGAGTGCCCACAGCCACCCCTACAGTGCAGGGATTCAGTTAATTATGGCTGATTGATGAGTGAGCTTTGGGCAGGAGGCACAGTAAGAAGCTGGGAACTGTAACCAATTCCATCATTTATTTAGAGGTGATCTTTAGCAAATGACAAAGCAATCAAATGAAATACCAGGGAAATAATTTCCCAGGGATGTACTGAAAACTGCAGGTAGCTGTGGTTGTCATTGCTGCTTTTACCTTTTGGAGCCCTGACAAACATTAGCTGATACCATGATTTCTCTCTTGGAAGCTGATTTTGAATAAACATTACAATTCCACTCCATCCGATTCCTGCTAGGATGTGGCAATCTCTGTTGCTCCTATTGCAAACACAAAAGCAGAATTTCAACTAGAACATACCGTCTTTTTGCCCACAGGAAACACAAGAGCTCCCATTAAGAATGAGAGTAAATTGAAAGACCAAAATGAACTTGGAGGGAGACGGCTTAATTTTCCATGTGGTCTGTCAAAGCTGGCTCTTCAGCACATTTCTGTCTTCCAGCTCAATTCCAGCCTATAATTCCCACTTCTCAGCACCAAAAGCAGCTTGCTCACCACCCCGAGCATCTTTTTACTGTGTGGGAAAGCAGGTGCAGGGAATGTCCTGCTGTTCCAGACCCCTGGCGCTACACAGCACCTCCAAGCTGCCTTCTGCTGGCATCTTCCTCACTGTTTCAGTTCTGGAGCTTGCTGTTGGCTGCAAGTCCAAGAGATTCTGGGGAGGAGGAGGGTTAGTGTGCACCCAGTGCCTGCCTGGGGTACCCAGCATGGGGCTGCCCAGCAGGTGGGAAGGGAATGAGGCAACGCTGCCCCCCCCCGGGGTGCTGCAGGGGCTGCCTGTGCCTCAGAGCTGGGGTCGGCCCTGTTGAGCACAGGGCTGTGGGGAGAGATTTCCTGCGCTGGGTGCTTTCCTTTCTTGTGCTCTGTCATTCAGTGATGCCTATTGACAGAGCCATTCTCAGTCCAGCTCTGCGGTTTCTAACTGATGCCTTTCTTCTGCTTTATTTATCCTTTTTCATGGGTTACTACATAAGCTATAATGATATATTTTAAAATCTATCCAATTATCAAATCCAGTTGAGAAGGTTTCCATTTTAAAGCAGCTGGTACCACCCCTTCATGGCTACTTCTGCCAGTGTGGCTGTGGGGTTGGGATCCTCACCCCTCTCTTTGTTTTTTTTCAGCACCTGCCTTACAAGCACCTCTCTTACAAAGCCTGTGGGAGAGCTGCAGGCCTGGGGTTCAGCGCAGCTCTTGTGCTTGCAGCACAGATGAAGATGAGGCAAACAGACCCTGAGAAATTCAAGAATGTGCAGAGGAACAGGAAGACACCAACACTCCTATTTAAAAGGAATCTGTACCACCTCCTATTCTCCCCTGTGACTCCACATCCATCTCGTGCTGCATGGAGCCTGGCCAAGGATTTATGCAGGGGTGGTGCTGGCAGGCCTGAGCAGGTCAGTGCGTGGCTGGGGAGCACTGCATGCTCCTGGTGTGTCACTGAGATGGTGGCTGGGCGGGCATGGGGAAGTATGGCGGGGGGCTGGAAATCCTCTTGCAAAAGAGAGCCATTCTGCCAGCTTAAATGGGATGGTGAAGAAGGAGAGGAACATGTGAAAGATGGGGAGAAAAGCATGTAGCAGAGGCTGACATTTCAGAATAAGTGGGCAGGAAGTTACTTTGTGAAGGAAGTGTTTTCCAATGCTGCTTCCATAAGAAAAAATATATTTTTTTTAATGTGCAGAGGAGATGAGTGCACCTGTGTGTGCAGAGGGGTGTAGGGGCAGAGCTGGGCGCAGAGCCTGGGGGCTGCACTCCTATGCAGGGCTTTGCAGCAGCTCCAGGAGGTGCCTGCGGTGGTGGTGTGATGGAGGGGCTGCCAGGCTGCATGTGTGCTGGTTTTGGAAGGGCGCTCGAGTGCACCAGCAGCATGACATGGTGCTTTGTGTATCGCTGCTGTTATCTGCAAACAGACCCTCCTGCTCACATCAAGCCGTCGGCATGGAAGCGTGGCAGATGCAGCACATCTGCATGGCTCCCTCTGGAGGGCTGCGCGCTGCTGGTACTGCTCTGCGGGGCTGCTGATGGCTCTGCAGCAAAAGGGAGTGCAGGCACTAACGGCCTTTGTATTGCAATGCATGTTTGAAAGGGATTTTGGATGCCTGGTTCTGTACTGGCTATTCACCCATGATGTGCCTGGCACGACGGTGCCGGGCAGCCAGGCTCAGCCACGGTGCCGCGCTGCCCCGCAGAGTGCTGTGCCCCAGTTCCAGCCATGGGGCAGCCATAGGGCTCAGGTGCTGCTCCACAGCAGCACACAGGAGCTCATCTTGCCTTGCTTGAAGGGCTACATGTGGGGGAGCAGTGAGCCAGGCTGCCCCTGCACCCTGGAGAGACCTCCCAGCTTGCAGCTGGGCAACAAAACCATTGAGAGACCCAAACTGCTGCAACATCAGCACACCAATGGGCATCGGTTGGTGCACCTGGAAGGTGTGGTGTTAAGAAAAACAAGAGAGGAAAAACATCAGTAGATGGCAGTTCCCCCAGGTGCCAGGCAGCTCGCTGGGCTGGGAGTGCAGATATGGAAGACCACACAGCACCACTGCAGCAAAGGGGGATGAAATATGGGTGCTTTTCTTTTGACTCACAAATGGTGATGGACCAGACAGTTTGGATAAGCAATTCAAATAGCCTAAATAATCATTGGGCCAGATTCTTTTGGGACTGAGCAGTTGCTAATGGTTGTTCAGAAACAAATACAAAACCCACTTCGTCCTCATGGAGTCATTTCTGAAGCATGAGATAAACTGCATCCTCTGCTGCTGCTAGGGTGGGGGGCACAAACAGTGCCCTCTTAGGACACCACACCCTGATACCACCATGAGGCCACCTGGGGCAGGAGCTGGCTCTGTCTGCATTGCCATACCCAGGGGGTGCTTTGGCTGTTCCCCAGCTTACCTGCTTGAAGAGGGAGTTTGAGAGCTGCCCTGGGCAGTGACAAACAGCCAGAGAGGATGTCAGCCCCTCCTGTGCTCTGAGGGTGCTTCTGTGTGAGCATCATCAGGTGGAGTATCCCCATATGGTACATCTCTGTAAAGAGCAGCCTTGTATGAGCACCTCTGTATGGAGCAGCCCTACGAGGAATGGGTATGAGTGTACCTGAAGGAAGCATCCCCAGAGGGTGCATCCCCAACAAGGCACACATGGAGTGCTGACGGTCCCCTGTCCTGGTCCTGCAGTGCCCTGTGTGAGCCTCCCCCACGCTATGATGGAGGCCTGGCCATTCCTGGCATGTTTTCAGTAGAAGAGCATTGGCTATATTTAGATCAAAAATAAATACATTCTTGGCTGGTGCACAATTTTTAATGCCTGATGAATTACCAGAACTTCTTTCACAGGAAACTATAAAATTCCTTGGGGTGAGCGCTTGCCTCTGCCCCAGCTAAGGCAAACAGAGCTCTGCCTGCAGCAAGTGCTGGTGGGGTTGTTATTAATAACCACACTGCTGTGTTTGTTACCGGTGCTGCTGCATGAGAACAAGGAACAGAACCTGCAAGTGACACTGAGCTTCCAAGCGTAGAGCAGGGAATGCTTCCGCGTGGAGGCTGAGGAGCGCATCGCTCACAGCACGCTGTGTTCAGCTTGCTCTCACATTGGGCTGTTGGTACATTGGGAAAGCAGTGTTTGCCTGCTCAGGGGCCATGTGCTGGCACAGTGTGGCAGAGACCTGCTGTTTGGGTCTGCCATTGCATTTCATTGGCAGGAGCACAGAGGATGGGCATCTCAGTGCTGCTGTGCCAGGCGCCAGCAGCAGTCCATGCCTGTAGGGGTGGTGGAGGGCAGCTGGGGACACTTCCAGGCGCTCCTGGAGGCGTGGGGACAGACGGACATCTTGGCACTGACAGACAGACACGTCCTCCAACACAGACAGGCATTTATCTCCGCAGGCGCTGACAGAGCCGAAAGGCATCAGGCTGTTTTACAGAGCCAGGGAAAGGCCTTTTATTCTAAAGCTGCTCCCAGCACCGTGCCAGGGGTTCCTGGTCCTTCTTCATCTCTGTTACTTCTCCATGGACTTGCCTGCCCTGCAGCCCCCTTTGCTTGCATGGCCTCCCATGGTACACACAGGCTGTAGCATTGGCAGAACAGCAGATTTGCTAAAATGCTTTCATTTCCATTGCACAATTATTTCACACAGTGCATTTGTATAACCTGGCTGTGTGGCAGAAGGCACAAACTCTGCCCAGTGAGGCCAAGGTTTCTCACTGCTGTCCCCATGCCTGAATCTTTGAAGTTTTATAAAAAGCTCAACCTTTGGACAAAGCAGCCAGTAATCATCCCGACTGACTGCAGTTCCATCCAACAAATACACCGGCCTGGCTGCAGCAGCGGCACTTTGAGCTCAAACTCACACTGGTGGTGGAGCAGCACAGAAGTGCAACAGGCGGAGGGATGGGGATCTCCTGCCACCAGCCATCTCCTCCTCCAGCCCCCAGAACCGGCCGGGTCCCCCAGGGCCACCGGTGCACCCACCCCACCCAGGGCTCTGCTCCCCATTGGGAGCAACAGGCTGGGGGCTCCGTGCTGCCCTCCTGCTGGGCACCGCTCCGCTCCCCCTGAGTTCCTGGCTTCTACCACCAATAAAATCCTGTTTCTTCCGTCTGCTAGAGCAGGTTGGCTGCTTTAAGCTGAAAAGCCAAAAGCACGCTCTTCAAATATTGATATTTTCCCAGGAAAAAATAATCTGCGGTGCATTGATCTGTCCATCTCTCTTAGCACCAAAATTCTTCACATTCTGACCTCCTGACACAGCTCGCTTTTGTGGAGAAAACTGCGCTGTTTTTTCTCTCGCCTTTCCGGATCCTGGAGGCTTTTTCCAGCAGCCTGAGGTTCTCATCATGGTAATATCATATCCGTGTTTTGCTCTCAGTAATCATCAGCTCAACTCCCATTTTAGGACATATTTTCTCTAAAACGCTGCCTTACTTGGCTTCTTCCTTCTGACGGCTCCGTTACATCACGGCCGGGCAGCCCGCTCCAAGTATTGCCCGGCTGCTCAGGGCCGTGCACAGCCGTGCTGGGGGATGGGCACAGCGGTGTCCCCTGATGTCACCCCTCTCCCCGCTCTCCTGCAGCAACATTCCTGCTGGCCATGCTAGGGTATGGCAGCATCTTTTGCTGTCCAGGCCTGACCTCTTTTGCCCTCAGAATAGCAAGAAGCCAGCTGTGCCTCAGGCTGCTATTTCCCCATCTGGGCAGTGCCCGCCTGGCAGGCAGGTCCCAGCTCCTCCTGCGGTGCCCGGCGCTGCCCCTCGCCCTCCCTGCAGCTGGGACAGGCTGCTCCCCGCCTGCTGTGTCCTCCACTGTCTGACATCCACAGCCACGCTCTGCAAATCTGCTTTTGGCCCAAACCCCACGGTGTCATGTCCAGTGCCAAGAGTTAATTGGAAATAAAAAGGGTAATTCTGAAAGATCAGATGAAGAGGGATATTTCTGGGTTAGAGGTATTTCCCGATTACATCAACTCAAACAAAATAAAACCCACATTTTAATGACTCCTAAGAGATAAACCAAATTATTTTCAACATTGACGGATGAATCTGACTCATTTTGCTGTGAGAAGTGGCTTTGCCAGCTTGTGCACAGGGATGTCTGGTGGCCAAGCAGCTGGGGATGGGGATGGGGACAGGGACATCCCCTGGCACCTGCAGGTGGTGGTGGCACCCGGTGCCCGTCGCCCACAGAGGGGCCTCACGGTCACTACGTGCACAGCACCATCCTGACTGGGGTGGGAGGTCTTGGGAGCACATCCCAGGTGGAAGGGGTGGGGTGCAGCCCGGGGCTGGGCCCAGCCGGGGAAGCACACCTCTCCAGCGTACGCTGCTCTATTTATAGTGAGAAACCAGAGAGTGGAAAAACATCACAGAATCCATATTGGAGGCAGTATTCATGAAGGAGCAGCAAAAAATCGCGGTAATCCCTTTGGCAGCCTCAGAGGGGGCCGGAGTTCCCTCGGCTTCCTGCATCTATTTTTGAGACGGAGCGGCTCAGCTGCTGGAGGCATCGACCTGCAGCACGGGGAGCCCCTCTGCTGCAGAGCAGCTTTGATCCCTGGGCACTGTGAAGGAAGGTGACCTGCAGCCCAGCCCCTGCTCCATCCGCAGAGCCCTGGGCCTCAGCACCCCAGTGGGAGCTGCGTGCTGCTGCACAGAGCGGGTGGAAACCAGGGATGCACTGACTGGCACAGGCACCAGGAACGTACAAAATAAATTGGATTTTGTTTGGGGATTAATGAGGAAAATCTAGGAAGGCTCCAGAGCACATCTGAGAAAACATGATAGTGGCAGTTAACTGCAGTGCTTCAGCCGTGGTTTTATCTTAACTGTTTGGCATTTGTTTGCCCAGAGCCAGAGCTGCGATGGGCAATGTCACCTCCCAGGGGATGAGGCTGTGCAGTACAAAGCACTGCTGTGGCCCTCTGCCTGCGGGTGGGAGCTGCATGCCCTAGTGAGGGCTTTTTACCTCTGCCCCGAGTGCCATCAGCAGCCCAAGCGATGGCATGACTGCAAATCTGTTCTGCTGGAGCTGCTGCTGAGCTGTAGCCCCTTCTGCTTCCTGCTGGCTGGGAGTGGGCTCCACGTGAAGCAGATTTAATACGGATGGCTTTGCTGCCCAGACCCTTTGGAAACAGATTTTATCAGGGGCCCAAAGCAATGCAATTGCTTCTGCTACAACAAAATGCAGCTGGTTTGCGTTTTCTGATTTATCCCCTTGATCCTGGCCATAAGGGGCTGCTGTTTGCCAGCCCGTTGTTTCCCCATTGAAAACAGATGGTAGGGGGTGAAAATCTGAATGCATTCACTACAAAGCGCTGACTGACCACCAACCTGCTGGCTGGGCCACTGTGGGGGCCTGCTTCTATCCCTGGATCACCCCAACTCTGTGATGGATGTGGACTCGGGGACGAGGTGCCAGACAGACAAACAGATACATGGATGCCAGCAGGGCCCGTCCCTGTGCCTGCTCTGACCTCACACTGCACAGAGCTCTCCCCTCACTGCCTTGCTGGGAGAGGATAAGCAGAGGAATGCTCACCACCATAGCACCTTCCTGAGGTGGATAAGGGGCCGTACAGAGGAGTCGCCTCAGGGAGGGCACATTTCTGCCAACAAAAAACATTTTCATTGAAATCAGATGAAACTCAGTTGTTGAATCTCGCAGAAGGTGTTGATACTTACACGTTTGGCCTGAAAAAAAAAGGATCAAAACTGCTCTGCTTCCTGCCCTGTGCAGCTCTCAGCACTCCTGACAGCACTCCAGGGCACTGTAGCTCAGCATCCTGCAGCAGGCAGAGCACTGAGCATCGATGCCATGAGTGCTGCAGGCCGGGAGCATTGTGCCCAACGCTCAAGTAAATCCCAGCACATGCTAAACAAAGCAGAATATGCTCTTTCTTTGCTGGTAGCTTTCTGTTGTAAAAACCAAGATTTGATTTATTTAAACTTTAGTTCTTTTGTGCGGAAAAAAAGAAAAATCTATCTTAAAGCATGGGGTATCGAACTTTTCCAACTTGTCTGCACTGAGGAATGGAAGGGCTCAGTGTTACTTCTGTGTACAGCTGCCCCTGGAGCCCTGAGCTAAAATTTGCAGTGCTTTCAGAGAAGTTCACAAGGGAGATCTCAGCCCAACATGCAGGTTTGTTACATCCTTCAGCACAAGGACTGTCGACTGCTGCTCCAGTCCTGGCATTCAGCTCGCAGCCCATCCCACGCTTACAGAGGTGCTTCGGAGTCATACAGCTGGGCGCAGAGGAGGACATTCCCAGTGTGGATATGTCAGGGTAACACCTCTGCATCCTTCAGGGAGAGTTAATGTTTGGACAGTGTTCATGCATAATAGCGCTTCTGGGTTTACATTGCTGCTGTGCTGCTCCCTGCCAACCTGTGTGCTCCGCTCCCCACGCGGCACAGGGCCCAGCTCTGGCACTCGGGATTTAAACAAAATACAATTAATATCTGCAGGAGTCAGGCCTGAGTAATGACTGCAGGAACAGGACACCATTATGGGCTTCGAAGGAAAATAATTAAGCTGATCAGCCACAGTATTCAGAGTGCAGCTCCGCAAATATCCTTTTCCCTCTCTCAAGAAACAAAGAATGTTTCTGAGGTTGCTTGGGCTGTGCTCTGAATATTCATGGGGCGATACCGGCCTGTTTGCTGTGGGGATGAGGAAGGCTACATGCCGTAACCTTTGCAGCTCAGTGCCTCATTTCCTGCATCCATACACAAACCAATTGACAGCCACAGAGCATTGGTGCCAGCAACTGCTCGGTGACATCACAGCATGGTTGGGTTAGATGGGACCCCTCTCCCAGACCCACCCTGCTGTGTTCTGGCTGCCCCCAAGCTCAGGCTGCCCAGGGCCCATCCACAGCCTCGGGCACCTTCAGGGATGGGGCACCCGCAGCTCTGGGCAGCACTGCCGGGGCCTCACCATCCTATGAGTGATGAATTCCTTCTGGCATCCAAACTAAATCTCCCCTCTTCTAGTTTAAGGCATTCTCTCTTGTTCTGTTGGCATGCACACTTCCTGGGCAGCCCCCAGCTGGGGACACCGTGCTTCCCACACCCTGCCCAGGGCTGTGCTCTCCCCACACCCTGCCCAGGTTCCATTCCTGGTGCTTGCCAGGCAATGTGGTTTGGCAGCACAGAGCCTGGAAACACCCATGGAAAGAGCCTGGGGGAACAGCACAGCTCTGTCCGGCACAGACACGCTCTGTGCTGCGCTTGGGGAGTGGTGGCAAATTAAAGGCTAAGGAACAAAACATCTGATTTTGGTCTGTGCTGTGTGCATGTGCAGGGCCAGGAGGAAGCGTGGTGTGCTCAGGGCTTTGTTTTGCCTTCCTGCCTCTCCACTCCCAAAGGATCAGGACCATGTAAGGCCATGCCGACACCTTACACGACCTATGCACAAACTGACCAACTGGCTGAGGAGCAGCTCAAACATGAGGGGACTCCAACAGCACAGCTCTGCACAGGAAGCAGCTTTGCTTGGTTCAGGGCAGTGCCTTCAGTCCCCTGCCCCCATCCCCTGCCCTCCCCGCAGCCCCATCCTGGCTCTTTGCAAGGGCTGCTTTTCCAGCCCTGCCAATCTGTTTACTTAGGTGGCCTCAAGGGAAGGTCCTGGTGAAGCACTAACAGGCTTCAGCTACAAAGGAGATCTTTATTCACTGCTCTGTCTGTCGGCCTAAGACTTGTTCAGCTTTTTCATTCACAGTCAGAAAATGCCCATCTCTGACCTATCAGCCCCAGCTGTGGGGCACAAAGTGTTACCTGGGTGCCCAACACCACGATTTGCAAAGAGGGCGCTTTGTTTCCCTGCATCCAAAGCTGCTGCCCTGCAGTTTTGCTCTGTTTCTCAGGAGTGCAGTGCAGGGATACCTAAAGCTGTGAACACAGCGTGGCAGGTGGAGGAGCAGCAGTGCAAGGTGGGCACAGGGTGGTGGCAACCGGAGATGGCAGTGGGCAGCAGCCCCCCAGTGAGGGAGCAGCACAGCACCTGACTGCCTGGAGATTTACTTTCCTGCTGATTTGGCTGAAGAAGTGGAGTTAAAAAGTAAATAAAGCTCAAGTTAGATTTATGCAGACATAATTAACCTCACATTTATAGAATAACGCATACCCATATGAACTTCATTTAGCTTGACAACAGCAGCAGCTGCTGCAGGGCTCTGGGAGGTGCTTCCACTGAAACGCAGAGCACATCATATCTGATCCTGCTCCTCTGCATTTTTCCCCTCTGGAGCTTTAAGGAAAGTTGTATCGTGGTGTTTATACAGCCACCTCGGTCTGCCTGTAGTTTACATTTTTCTCACCTAAAGCCACTGAATTTTGAGTGATTTTAATTATAGAATCTGAAATTCACATTTCCAAATAGGATGGAAAAGCTTCTCTGCCCCTGCTGGAGATGGCATGCAGTGTGTACAACTAAAAGTATAGAGGAGAAATACGAAGGCAATGCCTCACACTGCCCAGAAACCCACGCTTTTGGCTGATGTGAGCACAGCAGAAGTTAAATGCCAAGAGGCATATCGACAGGCAGGCTGGCACAGCAGTGCTTGGTGCAGGGCAGTGCCATCCTACTGCTGCATCCCTGCTGGCCTTGGAGATGCTGCAGGACAGCCAGGCAGCATCTCCCAACAGCCTGCGCCTTGCTGCTGGAAAAACCTTTCTGAGTAAAATATTTCTGGGAAAAAAAAAAGGACCACAAACAAGACAGCACTGCAGGAATTTGTAGATTCAGATCTGTTAAACTTTGAAAAACTGCAGCTCGTAGCTGCTGCTGACCAGCAGCCCAGCCTTCCTCCTGCAGCTTGTTCAGTGGAGCTGCCTGCTGGTGTGGTGCTGTGCTATGCAGGGCTGTTCTCAGCTGGCATCTCAAGGCATTCTGTACCTACTAAATGTCATACACAAAGCCAACTTAATACAGCATTCTCAACAGAGGAGCTTTTATTTGAAACAATGGACTGGAAACAGCTGTGGCACAAGGTGCTTTCAGTTGTCACACAACACAGTCTGCCTGAGGGCAATTCCTGCCATACACTGTAACCTTGTGAGACACCTCAGTTTCTATCAGTTTTCTGGCAGGATGCTCTGTGTGCTGCCTGCCGATGACTTTTGGCCAGACAGGCCAGCAAATCTGCACAGATTTGGCTGACTTAATAACTGGAGCTCATGGCATGCAGGAGGTGTGCAGCAGCCTCTTTCGTTCCAGCTGATAAACCCAGCGACGACGCAGCATCCTCACCCAGGTGAACACCTTCTCATGCCTACACCGAATTTCAATTTTACTATCAAAACTAAAGACTCACATATGGTTTGAGCTGCTAGATGCATTAATTTCACGCTTCTGCTCCTGACACTTGAGAGGCACAGGATTTTGCTAAGCTGTTTAACTGCAACACATTTTTCAGCAGGCAGTATTTTACAAGCTATAGAAATGCCTAAAAAGGCTCGAGTGGACGCCAGCAGTCCCAAAAGCCTGAAGCAGGCATGTATATGCTGAAAGTGGGACTACACTGAATTATGAATTATAAATCATGAAATCAAGGTTGAAACCAGCACATGCTGCAGTGGTGTCTTTTTTTCCAAGTAATGAAATAAAGCCGTTAGCAGTGGAAGATTGCATTAATGCAGAATGCAAATGAAGTTGATGCTGCCAGGTATGGACTACGATCAGAACCCAGCAAGATAAACTCATGACTAAGGCACCTGCGTTGAGGACAGTCTTTATGTGCAAGGTGGGTGTGAAGCCAGGACAATGCAAAGAGTGGAGCCTTTGATTCCACTACAGAACAAGCAAGACTAGACGCAGCAGTAAGAGAGCAGCTTCATTTACCCAAACACTGTGAGGAGACAGATGCCCACTTGGCATCCATCTGGGAAAGCCTGGCCTCCCCAAATTCCTCTGCACTGACATTTACCCACCACCCACATTCCTCTAAAGCCAACACAGCCAGAACCTCCACCCAAGCCTCTACAGTTCTTCTAACTGTGGTGGGGTGGATGGACAGCCCCCCCTGCCCAGCACATGGGGATGAGGAGCAGCTCTGGAGAAGCACTTTGAGGATCCCTGAGCACACCCTGCTGCTGAAGAAACACCCCAGCTGGGCTGAGGACAGGCTCACCCCCTTCTCTGTTCATTGCAGCACAAACACACGGCAAGGACAACGCAGCCAAGCAAGGCAAAACAAAGCAGTACAAAACACACCCAGCGAGAGGCCACAGCAGCCTGTTGGCAGTTGTTATTCAGTTAATTTTCTTTCACCTTTAATAACTGGATGTTTTATTGATTTTTTTTGCAGTTGATTTGTTGCTGTTCTAAAGGTGTGTGCAATGTCTGTGCCCAGTGTGTAATGCTATGGCCTGTCTCACAGGGAAATCACTCTAAGAGGTAACTGGCTGCACGTGTACGTGGACAATGACTTCCCATCAAGGAATGCTGTTTAGATGTTAATGTCTTTGCTGAAATGTTTCTTTCCTAAGTGATTCATGCTATTTCTCTCACTGCTTACACTGAGCGTATGCATTTTTGGCTGCCTTAACACTGTAGGGTTTAGAACTATGCCGTGTCCTTAAAAATAATTTACAAAGATTGGCCATTTCCATGTAACAAAACGAAGAAGAGGCAATAAAGCTAAGCACTGGGTTTTATTTTTCAGTTCCACTTTGCTTATAACTGAAGTGCCTGTATGTAAGGCTGATCCAAGGAAGCTTTATTATTCCTCCTAGCACAACTTCAAACGCAAATCAAGGCATCCTCTGGTGGCTTGTGGCTGCAAGCATATCGAGGTGTCTTACATCACATCTGTCTCATCTGCCCTAAAACAGTGACCAACTCTGCTCCTCCCATGGTGGGGCACAGCATCCCTGTGACTTGCATGCAGTGGCAGGCACAGCTTCTACCAACACCCATTGGCAAGTTACTCAGTCATAAGCAAGAAGATCCATGGAGAGCATGGATCTTTAAAGAGAGAGACCAGCAATTTCCGCAGTAGGAGGAAAACCTAGCAATTGTGAGCTCCTTACGCACATCTCTGCAAAAAAATATTCCAGTTGTTTCTGGCAAAGAATGTAGATATTTAGTATAAGAAAAAGACTGAGCACATCAGTGTTGGCCAGCCTGGCCTCACTGGCATTTTCTGTGACTAATGTAAGCGTTGCATGACTTAGGAAATGAACATCAGCAGCAGAGATTCAGTGCAGATCCTGGAACGATGTCACCCCAACAAGACCTGGAGCACAGGGCGACCTCGCTCAGTGTGTTCATCCCTGCTGGATGGAGTCACTGACACACTATGGGGGAAAAAACTGGTGTTGCAGCATTTCAGGCACCAAAAAGCCAAGAGGACAGATTAGGCTGGAAAGCTGTTTTCCATAAAACTCCTGCTCAAAAAACAGCTGAAAAAGTTCCATACTTTAAATGCTTAACTACCTCCAGTGTATGGCAGGAGCACAATGCCTCTCTGTGCAAACACTCCCTTGAAATAACAGACGGTAGGAGGCAAGCAAGATAAAACTGGGAACAGGGGTTGGGTGAGAACTGCCAGAAGTGTTTGCATTCCAGCTCCATGGCTAAAACCCAGACTGGCGGAATTAGTTGGCTGTCCAGCACTCGCCTGCCCTTGGGGAGATCTGCACGGCTCCGTCTCAACAATTGCTCTGTGTGCCATCTTGTTACTTGCTTTTACATTGCTGTACACATTGGAGAAAGCTACAGCTACATGTTACTGCAGTTCTATATAGTGTGCTTTCAGAAAGTAATTACTCGGGTTAATCAAATTGTTCAAAACCATCGATTTAGTACAGTTGTCATCATTCTGTTAGTGCGAGATTTCCAGTATGGATTTCAGAAAATTAAAGCAACCCTTGTTTCTGACCATGACCATAGGGTTAGTGTGCCAAAAAATATTTTTCAGATGCATTATTTCTGAAAGAACACTGCAAGACGTTAGTCATAAGAAGCTTTGAGAGACTCTGTAAAACAACACAAATCTCTTCTCAGCGCCCTCCTAACAAGATATGTGGGTACATCACACCCCACGCGCACACACATTTCTCCTGTTTCCTCCCCTAGTAAACTTCTTTCTTCAGTCTCTATTGGATGCAAAGGGGTACTTGGTTGCTTGCAAGCGAATAACCAGACTCTACATTTTTTTTTTAACTGTCCACTTTTCGTGTCAAATTACCCCATCTCCAGCTCGGCCTCAAGCACTTGCAGCAGCTGCACGGCTCAGAGGCGCTTGCTCCGGCTGCAGGTCGCGCACCGCAGGCTGCCCTTGTCCAGGCTGAAGGCTTTGCCACTCAGCAGCGTCTCGCACTCCAGACAGGCGAAATGCTTCTTGTGCCAGGCCATCCCCTCTGCCCGCTGAAACTCCTCCGAGAAGATGATCTACGGAACAAACACAGCGCTGCTCATTTCCGCCATCCCACTGGGGCAGGCGGCCCTTGGGGTCCCTTGGGCAGCGGGGCGGAGACACCGCGGGCTGGCGGAGGAGCTGGGCCAGGCTGCCGACACAACACACAGCACCCAGAGTGCCGTCGCCACCATGTCCCAGGCCCAGCTCCTCACAGCCGGCGCAGCGCAGCGCAGCCTGCATTCCCAGGCCATACCTCGTCGCAGCCGGCACAGCGTGGCCGCAGGCTCTCGCAGTAGTGACGCCCGCACCAGGCAGCCCCGCTCTTCCAGAAGTAGATGAGGTCGACGAGGGGCTCGGCGCAGCGGCAGCAGACGAAGCAGGCCGGGTGCCACAGCCGTGCGTAGCCCGCGCGGTCCGCGTACACCACCGGGCAGTCCTCCGGCACCGCCTGCTTGCAGGTCTCGCAGCGCTGCAAGAGAGAGCGCAACGCTGATGCTTCTGCTGCAAGAACTGCGGCAATGGCCCTGCTGCCTGTGCTGCCTGGCTTTTTAGACAGTCTTGTTCATGGCATCTTTTGATGCATAGTTCCTATCCACCCATTTGGTAAGCTTGGCAAAACAAGAACAGTGCATGCAATGGCAAATGCTTCCCACTATGAAATGGTCTGAAGGGACCGCTGTGCTCTGCTCATTTTGCCAAGGACAGGGGGAAACAAAGCATGCAATCCCGCACTGCTCAGGCTGTTTTTGTCCTAGCTCTTGCTCTGTGAAGATAAATTGGAGAATGCCAAAGCCAAATTTCAGCTTGAAAGGCGCAGCAAGCAGAAAGCAGTCTGCAGTGATGCTATAGAAACAGTGCAGTGAGGTGAAAGAGCAAGAAAACACTGAACTGAAGAGAAAGAGATGTGTGCAGCTCAAGAAAAGGACTGGAAAAAATGTCTTAATCCTGTGGTGGGGCTCAGTGACACTGGCAGAATCACAGAGCGCTCATGGCCAACAGGAGCAACATCTCTAACTGTATTGTCTTCTGTAAACATTTGGACAGTATTAAGTATGGATTGAGCACCAAATCTTAATTAAAAGTCATTATAAATGTGCATCTGCCAGCCCTCATCTGGAGCAGTGCTCACGGCCTTCCAGCCAAGTCCTTGGGCAAGTGAGACTGGCACTGCCCACTGCCAGCTCCATGGCAATGCATGGCCTCAGGGGAAATACCCCAGAATAGCCAACCTGTACTAAAATCCAAATGTTATCTGAGAAAAAGTTAAGTCATGCCACAGTGCATAAAAATGTGTTGTGTCAAAGACAGATACTATGCACAGAAATAAGGAGCTTCGGTCTTTTCTAATTACTTCTTAACAAGCATGTCTCTACATAAGGCAGGTGTCACTCTGCAGATTTCAGCAATGCTCTCAATTTACAGCAGTCCAAAGAGACGGACTGGGGTGACTCTGTGCCTGCAGGGTGACCCTGTGGGTGGCTAACAAGCTCTGAAGCTCTGCTCTGGCAACCATGTCCAAGCCGGGCTGGCGGGCAGTGACTTCAGCTCCCATTCAATCCAGCTCACGCTCCTAAACAGCACTGGGGCTTCATCCAGCACAGCCTTGATGGCAAGGCCAGGCCTCCTCCATCAAGCATCAGCACCGCTTTCATAAATACAAGGTGCAGTGTTAAGCAGCTTGCCTGTCATATGGCCAAGCATGGGCTGAAAGCCCCGTAAAGCTGATGCTGGTGCAGCCTTCCTGGGGTGGTTTCTTATGAACTTTGTGCCTACCTGCAGAGAATTGTACCCACTGTATCTAGCCCCTTTTTGCTAGTTTCTAGTATGAATGCTAAAAAGATCATTCTTTTTATCTAGGGAGTTTTCTCCGGCCTGCATTTCCCTTCGCAGCAGCAGGCTGTGGGTTTGCTCTACCTACACCCACCCAGCTGCTTTGCAGGGCAAGTATTTCTAGCATGCCACTCATTTTGCTAGTGCCTCCTCCTCTGCTCAGTCTGGACTTCTGGGAACTGCCCCACGCAGCCCCATCATCAGTTCCACCGGGTGACAGGCATGTCCTGCTTTAGAAGCAAATCTGGAGCCGTGCAAAAGGCAGCACAGGAGGACACATATCCAAGCCTGTAAGGGGATATGCCCGCTTCTAGTGCTCCATCAGCCCTTCTAAGCACTTGCAAGAGCTATGCAAGTGAGCAGATAAGCTTCCATCGTGCTGCAGAAGCCATGCTCTTTCTGTTCCTCTACAAACAGAAAAACAATCCCACTTCGGGAAGTGACAGCGCACAGTGCAAAAGTGGGCTGGCAAAGTGTGATGTGCTGTACCTCGGCACGGGCAGACCATGAGGGAAGCACTCTGTGCTGAGAACAGACATGTCCCCACATCCCAGCACCTTCCCAGGCACCAGCCCCAAGCAGCAGCTCAGTGCTCAGGGCACCAGCCTCACTGCTGCCTTCCAGCAGCCTCCAGGCTCAACCAGCCCAGCCTTGCTTATCTTGCAGGATCTCACAGCGAGAACAAACACTAGCAGCTTTCCAAGTCTGAGCTCAAATTTCTTGCCAAAAACAACTATGAAAAAAAGGAAAGGAAAGGAAAGGAAAGGAAAGGAAAGGAAAGGAAAGGAAAGGAAAGGAAAGGAAAGGAAAGGAAAGGAAAGGAAAGGAAAGGAAAGGGGAAGGGAAGGGAAGGGAAGGGAAGGGAAGGGAAGGGAAGGGAAGGGAAAAGGAAAACGAAACCCATTTATTTTGCTGTTCTCTTGCTACTGCAAATTTTCACCACGCTTTTCTTAAGCATCACATAACTGGTATTCCTCTACCAGTACCACTCTAAAGAAAAAGTGGCTCTTCAAATTTAAGATGGGGTTACAGTTAAGCACTCACTTTACACCTCCATCATGTAGGAGAGGAGTGAAGACTTTATTAGTGCTGTTGCCAGAGGTGCTGTCCAAGAATGCATCCTTCCTCCCCCTCTGTTTTTCAGACCTGCTCTCCCCCCTGGATGCAGCTCCCACAGAAGGAGTTCCTGCTCAGTTTTGCTGGCCTCAGATCTGCTGGAACAACAGCTAACTTGGGCCAGTAGCTTAAGGATCTGATGTGTTTGTTTCCAACACGGTGGCTTACAACACCAGAGGACTTTGCAGTTCTGGGAGGGTTAAAGATATTTTGTACTTGGTGGAAAGCATTCAGCTAATAGGACAGCCGTATTGCTGTGGGGCCCCTCGCTGCAGCCGAGAAAAGTTCAAGAAGCCATGTGAGCTCAGATGCCTTGTCCACAGTGATTTACGTTGGCCCTGTTTGCTTTCCTTTACACACCATTTCAACACAGCTGGCCTGAACGTGCAACAGGAGGTTTAGCTGCCTTAACGCAGGGACCACACAGACACCTGAGGAAACTGCCTCAGTTTATTTCTTGGTGCAGTGCTCAGTGCCTTCTTGGGTCATTCTCTTCTAAAGCCAGGGTGCTTTACACCCAACCTTCATAAATCCATGGCTCAGGCAGACGCCTTGATCTCAGATAGGTGAAACCAAGCTGCTGGAGCTGACCAAAAGCTATGGTATTAAATAGGTGATAGTCTGTGTCCTACTTTTAATGGACTCAAGGAAGAAACATGACAAACTGCTCCAGAATCAGAATCTCCAAACTATGCAGTTCAGCACCCCATTGCCCTCAGGCCCATCCCTAACCCAAAGGCACTCATCTCTTCCCCAAAAGCCTTCCTCGCTGCTCTACAGAAGCAGGTCTGGAAGTCTGGGATACACATAGGAGGAGGGCATCCACCTCAAGCCAGGCCTGGTGGGCTGCCTCCTTGCTCTATGGGGCAGGTACCCTCCTCCTCCTCCTCCAACCTTGTGATATTCAACACAGATTTAAGTTACTACAGAAAGGTTTACTGTCTGTTATTTTTCTATGGCAGAACTTTTATCCCCACGCAGTTTTGTAAAAACCAGCAGGCCTTCTGGAATTCCTTACTGTGGGACACAGTCCATTCACTTTCCTCCAGCTGCATTAATTCCTGCACTGCAGATCACATTAAAAATGAGGAGTGTTTTGTTAGAATGGGAAATAGGAGGTCTGCCTTTGGTACAGAAAGAAACCACAGCACTCTGGAGCTTGCTGCAAGCTGAGCTGCACAACACATTGGTCAAAGAGTAGCTTCTGTGATTTTGCTGCTATTCCATTTTCCAGCCACTGCCTCAAGAAAAATAATGCTTTATACTCTAAGGAGAATAACATCCAGTTATGTATTTATTTAGAAGGACAGACTTGTAGTCTAAATAAACCCTAATTACTACGATGACTTTTATTAATGAGTGTAATGGAAACCTTCCTTGTTGTTTTTTTTTTTTTTTTTTAACTTGAAATTCTTTGTCCAAATCAATGTTTTACTGCAATACTGAAAAACTTTTACTGCATCACTGGACTCTGAAAGTCAGATATGTGTTAATGGAAAAGGACATAGCAGAAGAGAGACATTACCCAATATGGAATGAAAATGAAAACTGCTCTTAACATGTTACAATCTCAGTTTAGTAGTTGCTAGAAAAATCTTGCCTTAAAAACATTCAGATACCATTTCTCCAGCTCTAAGTCCTCTGCTACAAGTTACCCTCAAGGGCCAGTACGAAGTATTTTCAGTCAACACATGTTATGATAAGCATGTGTTCAGCAGTCACCATGGCCACTCAACTGCACTTGGAGAATATAAATCTAGAAGGGCATTAGGGAATTTCAATTGTTTCCTTGTGGAAACGTGTTTCTAAGGCCAGAGACGTGTGCTCTGCACCAAGTCCCCCAGGCAATTGCAGCCTCCATGGTACCACCTCCGTGTTCACAGCAGTGTTAATGAGGCTGAGACACTGCCTCCTCTTGCTTGCATTCCTTCACTTGCACTGCTCTAGAGGCAGAGCCAAAATACTTGCTAACATGCTGTAACACAGCTTCTGATCTTATTTACACCCCACCACCTAGGAACAGATCATATTTAATCTTTCAGAGCTGCCAAGAATCCCAAGTTGAACTCAGTTGTTCTCACAGCAAACAGGGAGAAGAGGCCTTTGCCCACCTTGGTGGTTCACCAGGTATGTGCTGCCAAGGAGGACAGATGGCCCTTCCTGCTGCCTGGATGGGTACAGGTGGCACCCGAGGCCTCTCAGTGCCACGCCACAGACCTGGTGATGCCAACGAGCATCATCTGCTTTGCATGGGCGTCCCAGCACTCGGACAGGCAGGAGCAGAGCAGCGATTGAGGCATGGATAGCTCCCACAAGCGCCTCTCCGGCACTGATTTTCCAGCTGTACTCCCCAGAAGCACCCATCCCTCCAGGCAGGACTTACGTAGAGCCCAGCGGTGGGCGTGCTCTCCAGGGCCCCGTTGGTGGTCTCGGGGGGCTTTTCAGTCGCCGGGCCCACATCCTTTGCCTTGACCTCCTCCTTTGCATTGCCAGCCTGGCCCGGCAGGGCCACCTCCCCAACGCCCAGCGCCTCCGCCTTGTACTTCTTCACGAAGTCTTCCATCAGCTTCGCCTCACCCTCAGCCAGGCCGCGGCACTGTGCCGGGTCGTGGTCGTGCACTGGGAGCTGCCGCACCAGCTGCCGCCGGCGGTAATGGGCACCGTCAGTGCCCGCCACCGGCTGCATCTCCTTGGGGATCAGCTCCATGTACTGCATGGCCTGCGAGGGTGAGAGGTGACAGTCAGGCACGGACCCCCACCCTGCCACCCCTTTAGCTTCTGACTGGCACGTGGGCAATGAAAAATGTACTCGATGCAAGCAGCAGCCAGTCAGTTGAGTGAGCTGGCCGCAGGGACCAGGGCCCGAGGGACACGTCACTCATGGAAGGGAACTCAGAAGGGCACCCCCACCCCACCTGGCATGCACACGGGGCAATTTACGGTAAGAAATCCCTCTACAACTCCCATAAAGTCCAAAACAGGAAAGAGCAGTCAGATGGCTGTTGAGCCTGAATCTCCAAGGCCAGCACTACCAGACTGATTGTGCAACAAAGGGAAGGTGTTTTGCCACAGATGCTCTGCCATGCAGTAGATGAATGCCAAGAAACCATCCCCAGTGTTCCATTTCCTACCCAGCTGGCCACTTGTCACTCCCATAATAGCAGTGTGAGCGGATCTTGGAGAGGCTCATCCTTGGAGAGGCTCACCCACATCTGCAGGAAGGGGCTGTGCCATTTACTTCTTGCTGGTCCAGTGCTTGAAGGGAAGGGAGTTTCCTACTCGAGGCATTTTTCCTATTGTAGTGTGAAGAGCAAACGGGCAGCCAGTTGGCTCATTGCCACCGGGTTTTAAAGACCAGCATCCAGCTGTATTAGATTTGTTTCTTACTTGGTCAGCATTTGAAAATTGAATTTTAAGGGAATGGAGAAGTGATTAACTATTCACTGTACACAGTCCAGCTCAATATGGCCTTTTAAATACAGAAACACAACCCTGAGCAGCTCATCACGCTCGTGTAAACTTCAAAGTCAGCTTCCACTTTGTCTGCCTTCAGCCAAACAGCAATATTTCAGTGCAATATTTTCGCTTTCAGCTCTATGACAGCACCAAATAAATGATTTAATGAAATCACAGCTTCTCCCCCATGTCTTGGAGCATACGTTAACCTTTCTGCACGCTACATTAGACATCAAAACTCAGTCTGTTGTGACTCCATGCAGCGACAGGATGGATACCTAGAAGCCTGCAGGGGCACGGTCGCAGCCTTGTGGGAAATGGTGCTGCTGGGAGGAACTGGGTACAAAGCTGGAGGATGCTGTGAAAGTGATCTGCTACCAAGATGGCTTTCACAGAAGTCAGAAGACCTAACAGAAACTACAGAAGCAAAAAACAAAAATTCACTTAAAGCTCATGCCAGGCCTCACACAGAGTGCCTCACTGAATAAAGATACAGCCATTGACACCTGACAGTTGGAAAGAAATACAACCAAAACAATTATCTGCTGTAAGATGAACTTTGAGACAGGCTGCACAATGCAGCCTGCTGGCATGGCTCAGCTGCAGCAAGAGCAGAGAGCAGTGGTGTGGTGTAACCCTAGTGGAAAGAGACCATTCCATACCAGTGGCCAAGGCTACTGCACCTTCACATCAGATCTGTGCGAGCAGAAAGTGCCAGGAATGCATCTGAAGCACCTCACTGCACCCCAGTGCCAGGCTCTGAGCAACATCTCACACTGCTCCTAAAAAGGGCTGTGTACTGATGAGCAGCAGTCCCAGTATCTGAGCAGACATTCACTGTGACTTCACACCCTGGTCAAGGGAATGCCTACAAGTATAACTGCACATGTCTTAAAATGTGTCCAGAGAACAGACCAGGAAAATAACACCAAAAACTGAAGGGTAATAAAAAGCTGCTTCTTTTGCTGCTATCATGTATTACTGCTGTCAAATGCTATTTTATGGTGCCCACGTACAGATAATTTTGAGAAAGGCCATTTTAGCTTTTCACCACTAACTTCTGCATTTTGGAGATATTTTAGGAAGTGCTTTATCCACTTTCCCCAAGTACCCCACATATCTACCTCCTAACTTACCGAGGCACAGCTTGATGAAAACGAGCCCCAAGCTCCCCCTGTTACTGGGCCATCCACTTCAAGACAGCATTATAGAAAAAAACACCCAAGTTTCCACTTTGTCATCAGAAGGAAATCACTGGACTGAGACAGTTATACAGTAAAAGCTTTTTGGCTAAAGTCCCTTTAGAACTATCACAAGAATAGTTGACGTCCAGTAATTTTCCCAAGTATGTCAAGTTGATCATTAAACCAAAATTTATCAAGATTGTCTTCAAAGTTCCTGAGCACTGTTTATATGAACTAAAACTCTTTCCAATCTGTTTAGGCACAACTTCAGCCTTGAGAAACAAGAAGTGCCAGGCCTCCATGAAGCACCTTCACTTTGAGCCTTCTCTGTTGCTGGCTCAGCGTTGCATCCTGCTGCTGCAAACACACAGTGCAAAAGGGAACATCTGTGCTCAGTGCCACAGAAGTGGAAACAGTGGGACAGCAGCGGGGTTTGGGAACAGAGCAGCCCTGCCCGGGGTGCCAGGTGCTGCAGCACTGCCCTGCAGCCAGCTTTTAGCAGTGAAAATTCAATTCCTGATAAATGCAGGGCTGGGCAGCATAATTAATAAATCACATGCTAGGCTGGAGAAGTGCCATCATTGTTCTCCCCATCCCTCAACAAGTTTCCTAATTCCCCCTGGGACCTATGGAAGGAAAACATTGGTTAAACAAACATTCCTGCTGTGCTAGCTCCAACTGACAAAAAAGAAAGAGGAAACTACAGGCGGTAGCACTGCGACTGAGCAGCCAGACAGCGAAACCAGAGGCAGCCCCGGCCCTGCGCTAACGCCAGGGCTCTGCTCCTGGCAGCCCCGGGGCAGCCCTCCAGCTGTGCGCCCAGCAGGGCCCTCGCAGCAGGGTGAAGGCTGCTGGGCTTAGGAGTAAATAACCAGCCTGCCACTCGGGTTTGCAGTGGCAATTTCACATTTGTTTCCCAATTTGTCTTCTAAAAAAAAATCTGGTTGCAATTTTAAGTAGCTTTAAACTATTTGCACAATTTGAAGAGCAAAGGCTGTCCACTAATGCGCATAATGTGTAATATTTCCAGCACCACAACAGTCAGACATCAAATGCTTTCCCTCCAGAAGCCCTCTCCTGCATTCTCTGTACCACCCAACCTTCAGGCTGGATATTAGGAATAATTTCTTCTCCAAAGAGCGATCAGGCACTGACAGAGGCACTGGTGTGGGCAGCCCAGGGGAGTGGTGGTGTCACTGTCCTGGGGGTGTTCCAGAACTGTGGGGATGTGACACAGAGGGATGCAGGCAGTGGACATGGTGGAGGTGGGCTGGGGATTTTAGATGCCTTTCCCATCCTTAATGATTCTGTGATTCTTCGTGGCAGGCAGACGGGATCTCTCCTCAGCAATAGCTTTATAGGACACGAACGTTACCAAAGGAGCAAGCGTTCTTGTTGTAAAACATGTAACGGCTTCTACTAGAAATGTAAGCTAGCCTATAAAAACCCAAAGGCAATATGTTCCTCTTTTCTACCTACTTTGGATATTTACACAGTTTTCCAGAACACTAAGCATTACGTGCATGTTTGCCAAGGCAAACCCCAAGCTTTGCTGTTCTTCCTGGCAACTGTGCTGCAGGGCCGAGCTGTGCCCTGCTGGAACCAGCTGCTGTTCCCTTACCAGCTTCTGGGTGAGCCCCGGCGGAGCCCACTCGTATGTGATGGTGTCGAAGGTGGGGTCTTTCCTCGACACGATGGGGTTGGTGATGATCATGCGGTTCCTCTTGTAGATGCGAACGCCATCCCCTCCTTTCACGCGAGCAGTGAGTGTGACATACTTTGAGTCTGACAGCAGGCGGCCAATTTTCCGGTCGTCCTCCACGTCCGAGCTCAGGCAGTGGTCTTCCTGGCTGCATTTGCACGACTTGCATATTTTCCTATGGGCGACAAGGGACATCGTGCTTTTAATACGAGCATGGAGGCCGAAGGCTCAGCCATGGAGCTCCCGGCACGTAGGAAGGTTTAAAGGCACACTGGGGTGTGACAACAGCCAAAAGGCCTTCCTGGCAGAATTCCTCAGGAGCCTGGCACTGAGCTAGTTGCAATGGCTAAAAACCAAAGAGAAGCCTATAAGAGCATTCTCTGCTGGCCAGCATTTCTATCAGGTTTTGAAAAGACTAACTCTGATGCAAGCCCAGGGTCTTGTATTCCAGGATTCCAGCGGGGTCCTGGAACAAGCAGGATTGATTCATAACAGCAGCTAATTGCATCCATAAAAGTAAAACTAAAGGTAAACTTTTAAGAGTAGGAGAAGTGAAGGAAGGGGGATGGGAGGTGGTCCCCGCTCAGTGCCCACCCAGGCAAGGCACTGTGGCCCTTCCACACCCTCAGGCAGCACTCAGAGCTCTGTGCCTTCTGCGCACTTAAGGCCACTGACACGGCAGGACATGAAGGGACGCACTCAGGGACAGGGCCCCCAGCAGACATTACCTCCAGGAGTGTGGCTCAAAGCCCATACAGGTCCCTCTGCAGCGCAAACACGGCACCCCTCGTCCTGACTGCAGCTGGCTCATGGACATCTGGAACAGAGCAGGACAACCATGGGGAAAGGTTTGCTTCTTGACCCTTGGCATTCTCAGGGATAAAGTGTTTTTCCTTAAATTGAGGGGAGGGCGGCACCTGTTGCAGCACGAGGGAGCAGCGCTGAGATGCACAGTGCTCAGAAACCAGCGGGCTGAGCAAGCTGCACCAAGGAACCCCCTCTGCCCCTTGCATCTCACACAGCACCTCACAGCAGAGAACAGGCCACAAGGTGCTTGTCCTCAGCAGCACTCTGGTACCCCAGTGCTCAGGGCACTGTCAAGCGCCAGATTGCTTTAAGGCCGGCTCAGTGCTACCATGCCCTCCTTGGTGCCTGCTCCCACACACCAACTTTCTGTACAGTCTTTATTCCAGAAGTGCTGGCGTTTGCTAGGCACCATATGTTTACATACACATGTGGAGGTTTCAGAGCTTTCCAGGGCTTAAGAAGGGCAGTGCCTGCCAGGCAGATCTTAATTCAGCCCATGTTGTGACACCCCTCTGTTTCACCACCCAGCACCCGCTGTGCCCCCCCAGCCCAGCTCCTCCCCCAGTGCCCACCACATCCCTCTGCCCCGGGCAGCAGCACTGGGGCTCTGCTGGTGCTCCCCACCCTGACAGGTTTCTCCCAACACTTGAGAAGCCCAGTAACGTTAATCAGGATGAAATGTTTGAGAGCAGACGGTTCCAGAAACTGCAGGACACTGCTTGGCTGACATTATGGCAACCCACAAAAATACATTTCTAAACGTTCAAACGTGCACTTGAGTGTATGCACACACATCCCCCTGCTTCTGACACCAGAAAACAAAATGCTTTTGGATGCTCAGTTCAGAGCCAGCTCTCCATAACAGGCATTACGGTTTCAGCACAGACCACATAACATCTTGTCAGTTCTGGAACAGTGCTAGATATGTACCAACTCTTTCCTTTCCTTTTTCCTTTTTCCTTTTTCTTCTTTCCTTTCCTTTTTCCCCTCTCCTCTCCTCTCCTCTCCTCTCCTCTCCTCTCCTCTCCTCTCCTCTTAAATTTAAATAATCTCTTATCTTAATGAGTCACACAGAAGCTGAGTACAGACAAGGGACCATGAATCTTTGTTTATTCAAAATGCAAACATCTGGATTAAATAAACTCCTCTGGAGAAGTCTCATTATACAGTCCATGTGGAGAAGCAAAGAAGCTTTGCCAGCAGCAGGAGCTGTGGAGCACTGAGCAGGACAGCCCAAGGCTTCGCATCCCTTCCATTGATGCGATGCCCTCCCCGAGCCCTGATCGCACACCTTTCCCACCAGGAGCTCCACATCTCTTTGGAAACCTCTGCTTGCGGGTGTCCATAGCAGGACTTCACAGAGCACAGCTCTTCAATGTGTGCACAAGCCACACTAGCATACAGCTGTATGGGAACCGCTGAGTCACGGCCTGAACCACTGATTGAGCACCTGAGGCAGGCACTGAGTCAGCCATGGAGCACAGGTGAAGGCAATTCAGCGGAGTGACCGAAGGGGTGGAGCCTGGCTGCACCTCTCCTAGACCCCATTTAAGGGCTGACTGCCACTAGGGAAGGATTTTTTGCTGGACATCCCTTCTTTTGGAGTTTTCTAGTATAAGCCTGGAATGCAGGTGAGCATTTCATTTTTGATTGTCTCTTTTCACCACAATAATCTTTCTAACTGTAAATGTGTAAAATACCATCTTAGCCACAGCTCTCTTTGAACTGTACATTTGTTAATTGTACGGCAGCCATAGGAAAATGTATGGGATAAATGCTATGAAAACTCAGCAGCTCCCTAGGGTGACACGTAGCTCCTGTCGCTGCCCTGGCAGCACCTCCCCTTGTGGGATCCCAAGGCACGGGAACGTCTCCATCTGGAGGACCGTGTGCTGCTTCCTCCCTTAACAGTGAGGCGAGTTTCCATCTTTGTGCAGGGCCAGTGATAACAGGAGCCCATGTCTGCTTTGCTGGCTGCCTGGTCAGCAGCACTTCCTGCCCTGACATGGAGCTTCATTTCATAGCTCGGCTCTAGCTCCTCAAATATGCATAAAGGGAGATTTCTTTTTTAAAACAGAAAAGGGGAAAAAAAAATAAATGGAAACCCCACCGAACCCAGTAAGAATGTGAAATAAGATGACTGTCTTAAACTCTGCCAGTGTCCAAACCCATTTGGGAACAGCAGTGTTAAAAAAGATGCATGACTTCAAGATATGAGGAGTTTGAAGGCTTTTGTAATGCCTTTAGAAAATGTCTGTGTCAACAAACTGCTTGGAAGAAATGCAAATTCTGCTCCCCATGACTAGATATACCATGCATTTTAAGACTTCTATTTTGGCTTTTTGTGTCTTATAGCATTCTTGCTACTAAGGGAAAGCAAGTCAGTGCAGAGGAAATTCTTAGGCGGTGAAATGATAGGAAATTGAGGCCATTCTACCCACAAAAACATCTCTGAACAATTTCAGGAATACGCCAGCCTCTTGGTCAGTGCAGTACTGTGGCTCGTTACACTGGCCAAAGAGAAGTCCATCCTAGACACTGGTTAGCTTGCTCAATTTTTGGAAAAATAGAGAACCTACAATGACAAATGTCAATGTGGGGAAAAAAAATCATTCTTTCTGGTTTAGACTTGGCTGTTCTGGAAAGGAACAGCGGGCTTCCAGGATGGCCAGACAGACCCTGGTTAGAAGCCGTGAGCTGGCCAAGATGCAGCTGCTCCAGCCCTGCTCAGCTCGCAGTCCGCTGGGATTTCAGAAGACCTTTCCTGGTGTGTCATGCTCTGAGCACTCCAGCACACCTTGGGTCTACTGAGATTAATTTGAGTTTGTTGCAAGGGGCCATGCTCAATGGCACACAGAGGAAGAGCTGTTTTCACATCCAGGTGACTTGAGAACCCTTTTAAATAAGCTTCTTTCTACTCTTTTCACAACAGTGATTTTAAGTGCCAAACATCTGGTACATCTGAGGAGACTCCAGACTAAGCTTGGTAAGCATCTCCCAGGCAGCATTCCTCTAGTAGAAACCATGCCATACCCAGTCCAGCACCGCAGGGAATCGCACCAAGCTTCTGGATCACTGGGAGGCCAATGTGGAGCAACCAGGGCAGAGCACACACAGCAGCTGCCACAGGCACAGACCTTCAGAAATGCCCCCTCCCTTCCACAGCTGCACCTCCAGTGCACAAATACTGCTCTGTGGGGTTGGCTCAATGTGGACACAGAGCCCAGTGCACACATCCTGCCTTAAGCTGCAGCACTGAACAGCTTACCAGCAAACACATCACAGCATCAGTTGGGATGAGGTCCTCCTGCAGCCAGTGATGAACAGGCTGACAGGACTTCATGGCATGGAAAAACATCTTGGGGCATATTTAACACAGAAGGACAGGGCAGCTCTAGCTCCAGGACACTCATTCCATGAGATGCAACTGCTTTATGGGAACGGGTAGGAGAAATTTAATATTAATACAAACTTGAACAGAGCTTACAAGAAGGGTAGCATGGGAAAGCCAACGCCCCATAGCTGTTTTTGCAAAGAGGTGATTTATCTCGTGTCACTACAGGATCAGGAAGCTCTTAATGTCTGTAACGCAGATTAGCCAAGTGCTTTCCTTTAAGGACTTTGAGACTGAGATAAGAGGGAACAGAGCACAGGAACAGCAGACTGGTATCCAACCCATCACTGTATGAGCTGAGGGATGCTGACCAGGCTCTGCACTGCTCACAGCCTGTTCCCCTCCCAGGCAGGGGCATCCACCTTCACTGAAGAATTTGCTACTGATTGCATGTAAGAGTAATGCAATTGAGACTCTGGTACTGGCTCAGCTCTCCTGCTTTTGTTTTGCTATCAGGGTAGGCTGCTCCATACACTATCTCTTCAGCCATGCTTAGGCAAGGCATGGGGTCAAGAGAGATGATAAATTCCTCTTGACACCTAGCAAAAGTACACCATGTGTTGTGGGACTGGGCTAAGTGTCTCCCAAGAAAGGTGAAAACAGGAAAGTGGAGCCAGCTCCAGCTGCAAAATCAGCCACCGTAACAAGAACACAATAAGGAGATCCTTATCTGAGCAGGGATGCTTAGACCACACTCCCTTGGAAGCCTTCCCTCCAGCATGTCCACCAGAACGTTGGTCTAAGCACAAAACCACTTGCAGTCGGTGGGTCTCTGCTGCCAGGTAACAGCAGTGCACACAAGGTGATGGCTTCAAGTGGCGCCAGGGAGGGCACACTGTGTTGGAAGTAATTTCTACTCCAAAGAGCTGGCACGGGGTGTTCCAGGAACATGGAGATGTGGCACTGAGGGATGTGGGCAGAGCACTTCCAGCACCACAGCAATGATGTGTGGCCCAGCCCAGCAGAGCCCTCTGGGTGGGCTCCTCCACTGCAACAATGTTTGGGGGTTGAGAAGTGCATCTGTGAGAAAGGCCTTCCCTCAAAGGAAAAGGGTACCATATTCACAACGGCTGTGAGCAGTTTGCTTGGCAGAACTGATTCATTTCTGGTACCGGGATGGATAGCAATTCATTTATTGTCATTATTTGACTGTAGAACTAAGCTTGTATAATAGGGAAGCAAGTTAGACTTTCTTAAAGGAAGTCCAGCAGCTGGGGAGTGTGAACACCCGTGCAGATGGAATTAACTTGTGCAAGCAGAAGCAACTGCCCTTCCGAGTGCATTAATACACACACATTGCTGTAGTAACTTTGAATCAGAACAACATAGGATAGTTCTTTTTTCTCATTTTCCCAGATGAAAAATATTTATTGTGGTCATGATCTAAAAGCAATTTGTTTCCCTCCCAGATTGAGCACATAGTTATCTAAACTACCACACTCCTAGGAAAACAAATCACTTACATACAGATGGTCTTTTGCCTCAAATTCTCTCCAGAGGGTTTGTGGATGAGTTAGGATCATCTAGAATGCTGGAGGCACTAACTGATGTTATGCTTTGCAGTGTAAGAAGCCTATTGCCTGTTATTTCAGCAGCACAGAGGCTGGGGAAGAGCACCGATATCTGAGGAGACTATTTCCATGGAGCCACTCAGCCTACAGCGTGTCAGAGATAACCAAACAGAGCCTCCACAGACATCCTGCTCATCCAAGAGCAAATAGTTGGCAGCATTCCCCTCTACACCAACAGTGTGCGAAGTAATGATAAGAGAAGGGAGGGCTTACAGAAAATAGGTTGAATAGATTTTTCCACAACCAAGACAGCGCTTCAGACTTTTGGACTAAACTAGGAAACCAAGAGCTGCAAGTAGGTGAGCAGAATGGGAAGAACCCAGCTGGAATGCCAGGCTGCAGAAGCCCGCGGCCGCTGTGTTTCAGCTCACTGCCGTGCCGTCCTGCAGATGACAGCTGCTTTCCTAGGATGGGTTATTTCCCAATTATGTGTTACCAGGAATAATTTGCCAAAAGCTGTGCAAGAGCTGATCTTGAGGGAACTGAGCCCCTTTCTTGGAAGGCAAGGCCCACAGAACCCCAGCGTTGAGGCTGCTGACAGATGCGTACAACTGCAGGAGGTGAGCACACTGTGCGTGGTACCACACAGCCATCCCAGTGCTGGAGTTTCTCTTAACTGGGTCTTTGATGCACTGCACGCATCCTCATGCACTTCCCCAGTGCTTCTGTTTGCACGGCCCTGGCTTACACAGAAGTTCTCCAGCACACAGACTTCTGACATTCATTAGTGCTCATTTCCATCTCATGGAGATCAGCCCTCCTTCAGGAAAGAGGAAGGGCCTTTCCTGTTCCTTGCTCCTGACTGGTTCTGAATATTTACTGCTGAGCAGGTCTGTGATGCTGCACCCAGCAAGCCAGGTCTTAACAATTTATGATGCCTCAACTCAAAGCTTCCACTGATCTCAGTTGCGCGGCCAGCAGCACAGGACAGGTCTGCCGAGCTGTGGGGGACTGCAGAGCCGTGGGTGGCGGTGCCTGCATGGAAGCCAGGCTGAGACCAGCAGGAAGCAGCTCTCCTTTTCCAAAGTCTGGAAATCACTTCCTTGAGACCTTTTTTTTCAGCTCATTCTGGAAACATCCAAATACCACTTTTCCTGAATGGCTGAAATACAATATTTCTTTCACATTTTAAAAAACAAAAGCCTCAGCCTGAACAAATACTGCAGACGTTCCCTCCCTGCCGGATGAGAAGGATTTAGTAACTTGTAAATTGTACTTTATGGGTCTAGATTTAGCCCTTAGTCTAAGTCCCAAAATAAGCTCTTTAACCCATGTCCTGCTTTATGATTTCATATCTATAAATACTTGCTCAGAGCTAAGCAGGTTTCTGCATTAAGATCAACATCTGCTTCTCCAAGACAGCTGCATTTCCTCTGGCTCCAACACCACTGCATTGGCAACCTGGAGTGGGGATCTCAGCACACACAGCCTTACAGAAGGTATGGGGGGGCCATCACCATCCATCACCCTGCACCACCTGTAACTGCTGTGCCCACACAGAGCCCAGCAGCTCCTCGGCCAAGGGCAGCCTGACACAGAAGGTGCTGGCTTCTCATAACAAAGCCCTGAATTCCTGATAACGGAGAGCAGCACCACGAAGCAAGACAAAGTCTCAAACACAAATAGCTTTGCAGCCCAATTGTTAAGAGTTGCAAGGTCCAGCAGCAAGGCTGAACTGCTTGCTCAGTTGCTGACAGTGCTTGCACAAGAGAGCACACACACGTCGATGACTAATGTGACTGCTTTGCACATGCAGTGGCTGCAGTGTTTACTACCATTGTCACTGCATGCCCCAATTACTTGCAAGTGGCTTTGGATAGAACAGATTTCACAGATGTGCATTGCAGAGGGCTCCTTCCAGACACAGCCTCTGCTAGGAGAGCTCACTGTCCAACAGCAGCCCTGCCACAGCACTGCAGGAGGCACTGTACAGTGGGGAACACAGCCCTGGGTGTAGCCCAGGTGTGTGCACCTTCATCACGGGATACAGCTTATGAAGCAATAATGAAGGAATCTGAGTCTCCAATAGCCTCCATTTGTTAAAAACCCCACATTTGGGGCTTAAAGGGCAGATTCCCAAACCCTAACAGCATTCTCATGCACCTCTGCAGATATGTGCAGTATTCACAAGCCCCAGTGCTGCACCCACCCTCCACGCATGGAGAGTCCCACAGCCACAGCACAGCAGTGCCTCCCTCTCCTTCTGCCATTCCTCTGCTTTGGGTGCTTGCACAAATCCATGCTAAAGAACTGAAGAAGTAAAATGCTAAAGAACCAAGAGTTATATTAACTGAGTAAACTTTACTTTGGCTTTTACAGTGCTTTTAGCTTAGAGGGTTATTTTCTTCTCCTGAAAAAACCCAACTGAAGGCAGTGAGAACAGTACACAAATCCCGGTGCCTTCTGTGGCCGCAGCCCAGCGGAGCCGGCTCCAGGACGGCACAAGGTGCCAGCCATCACACTTTATCTTTGTTTCAAGTTTTAACTCTCCATTTAGAATTCAATCTAAACAACCCCTGTGCCAAGCAGAATGCCGTCCTGCTCATGCTGTTTTAATTTCCTCAGAAAGAATCCCATAATGCGCTAGGCAAGACATCAACAATAATTAAACCCAACAGTGATTGAAAATCAAATTTTCAGGGCCCTGCAACAAGCCCTAATGAGTTCCAGACCTGCCTTCCCGGCCTGCTCAGACCGGCTGCATGGCGCTGCCAAGCCAAATTAAAATCTGACAGTATTGCACCCTGTGCCCAGAAAAATTGCCCTTCTCATGATTCAGGAAATTAAACAGCCGTCTGCCACGAAGACACCCATTTGTCTTTGGGCCTATTATTCAGACAGATCCTGGCTCAGTGTCTTCTCTTGTTTTTGCTGTGCCATTCCATTTCCCGTTCAAAGTGCACAGCAGTGGGGATGGTTCCCCCCCCGCCATGCTGTGCTCATGGCTGCAGCCCAGGTGAGCAGGGGCAGGCAGCACCGTGCAGACGTGCTGACACGGGACGTGCAGCTCTGTGCTGCCGTGTCCTGAGCAGGCACAGCCTGCCCACATTCAAGTGAAGTGACAGCTGAAATCCCCCTTGTCCTTCATCTGCGGGGAGCTAACACCAAGCCATGTGTTCTGGAAGGGCTGGCACACAGAAGCCTTCCATTGTGTATTTCAAGCCCTCCGAGCTACCACTGCACAGCCACACGGCTCCGGCCCCTCAGGGATGATACTCAAAGCTCCCGGCCAACATGTCCAGCGCAGACAGCTTTGTCCCACAGCCTTGCTGCTGCATGGCACAGCACCTCGCCTGCTGCTCTCGTCCTATCCCCAGCCCGGGGCTGAGCCCTGAGCAGGACAGGGGCAGAGCTGGTGCTTGATACCAACCAACACGCAGCCCCGGACACAGCAGCGCAGCCCACAGTTGCAGCTGGGACTGACAAAGAGGCATTTCCCACTCCTGAGCGCCGTCTCTCTCGCTCAGCACCTGTTAAGAGCCTGCCCCCAACAGTGCCCCAGGTAGAAGGCTGCAGCAGACCCCGCGGCCACGCTGACAGGTATTGTGCTGTAGGGCGTGGGATGGCACCAGAGGAGGCCCTCACCAAGCGCTGCCCCGTGCCCGCAGGACAGGGTCACCGCACCGGTGGGCAGCAGGAGCTGCAGACGGACCCGTCCCCTCGGGTCAAGAGAGGCTCCCCCGGGAGCCCCGCATCGCCCCGCACAGCCGGACACGGCGATCCAGCAGCGCTGGGGGTTCCGCTCACCTCCCAGCGGTGCAGCCGCAAAAAGGCACCGCACCCCGTGAGCCCGCAGGAACCGCCGCTCCCCGGCAGCCCGTTCCCCGCAGCGCTCCTCGACGTTAAAATCCCTTCCGGGCAGTTTCACACCACGCCAACGGAGGGCGGTCACTCGGGTTCATCTGCTCATCCCGCGGCAGAGGTGCGGGATTTTTCAGGTGGCCGTCAGCCTCGACGGCCCGAACGAGGGCAGCCGGCAGCCCGAGGGTCGCGGTCCCCGACGCCGGGAAGGCGCTCAGCCGCGCACCACGAGCAGCCGCTGCTCCGGCAGAGCCGCTCCGCAGGGCTCTCGGACCGAAGGGCGCGAACCGCCCTTCCACGGAACTTAGAAACAAAGGGGAGCGAATCCACCGGTCAGCCGCAGGAACGCTCCCGGTCAGGAGCGCAGCCACCCGAGCGCCGAGCCCCGAACTTGGCGGGACCCCGCCGGCCATCAGAGCGCTGCTGCAGCCCCTGCCCGCAGCGATCCGCCGGCGCGGCGGCACCCGCACCGCACCGCGAGCGCAGCCCGAGCGCGGCCGGAACGGGACGCGGTGTCGGAAAGGCGCCCAGCCCCGCACGCACCTTCTGCACGCCGGGACTCAGCTCCATCCGCGCACCGCCCGCAGCCCGCCGGTCCCGCACCGCACCGCCCGCCGCCTTTCATTGGCGGCCCCCGCGGCCCCGAACGGCCCTCGGCCAATCCGCCGCCGGCAAGAAACTTTCCCGCCCAATAGCGTGGGAGGGGGCGGGGCCTTGGGGGGAGCGCCGGGTTGCGCGGGGTCCGCGCTGCCTCGGGTCCGCGGGGCGCAGCGAAGGGGCGCCTCGGGTCAGCAGTGGGCGCGGCGTCCGGCAGGCGGATGCGCGGTATTTTTAGCAGAAAACGGCGTCTGAAGCCACGGCTCTCTTGGCATTGCAACACGTTCCGAGCGACCAAACGTGCCCTCTGCGTGCTGGTACGTGGGAGGGCTGGGTCTTCTGCACGGTTTCTCACAAACGTTGCAGTGCCCTCCCGTCCCGGTGATGCGGGGATTCACCGCCGCCCCCGCTGTCCAGGAGGCCGGGAGGAACCACCCCGAGCCGCCAGAATCCCACCAGGAAAGAGGCTGTGGAGCGGTGCGGTCCCTGGCCTTACACAGACATGTGCAGTGGGCATTGTTTGTCAGCCCCACGTCGCAGAGAGCTTGGCAGCCACCGAGAGCACTTGACATGGCAATGGGATGACATGATCTCACTTTCCCAGCACACATAGGCACGTGGTGACCTGGGCAGTAGGAAAGAATTCACAAAGCTTCCTCAGCCCCGTGGGGCACAGCGGGGGGACGCTGCCACCTGCACTGCTGCCACCCCCGGCAGTGATGTGCATGTGGGGAGGGAGGGGGCTCTGCTGGGGCCCCATGGAGAATCCCAAGTTGTGTTTGGAGGTCTCGGGAACGGCTGCAAAGCGCCACGGCAGCATGCAGTGGGTGCTGGCAGCTGGTCAGTGGGAAACCTTGGTCTGTAGGTATAGAAAAGGTGCAGAACCGAGTTCATGCCTGGTGTAACCAGGCATACTGTTAGAAGATAGCCAAACCAACCTTTGAGGGAGTTTCAGAGGCATCCTAGATGCTTTTATCTATAACAAAACACATCTGGGATTATTGTAATTAATGATAACAGAAAAAACTCAACCCATGCAGTGAACTACAGCTGATCATAGCCAAAGGGTGCAGTTTCAAGGGCAGATTATTCTGATATTCAGGGACACCTGAATGGCTGCTGGCAGAGGGAAGTTGTGCCCAGCTGGGCCCGGGCATCTCAGCCTCTCGGTTGGGGGATGGCCGGGCACAGTGGGGCACAGGGCACAGTGCTGCCTGCAGGACGCAGCCAGCCCAGCACAGCCTTGGGGGCGGCAGTCAGCCCACGGAGCAGCTGAGTGCTCCAAGTGGCCGCAGGACAGCCGCCAGAGCCGTTATCACCGACGGGCTCTGAATAATGGCTGTGCTATACTTAGCTCAGTGCTAGGAAAAGACAAAATCACCCCATGACTAAAGGCTGCTAAATCTCTGCAGTAGTCATATCCCAGAAAGTGAGGACAAATTGATGAGGAGAAGTGATGGTGGGGACCTCAGCTTCCTGCTGACTCACAGCGGTGTGTGGCAGAGCCCTGCTGGGTCACCCAGGGGTGCTCTGAGCTCAGTGCGGCTCGGGGGGCTGCAGCGGGCAGAGCTGCTGGATGCAGTGGCAGTAACACCCGTTAGTAATCACTCCTTAACCTAGCAGAGCTCCTCTATCCTTCTAAAAAGATGCTGAAGATGAAGGCAGATTTGCCGTCTCTTCCATGCCTGCAGCCACCTGCGGGGTGGGATGGCTGAGCACAGGGGAGGAAGGCGCTTCGGGCCGTCTGTGCAGGGCTGTCCTTTCCAGCACACCCCGCTGTGAGCAGTGTGTCTCAAGCAGCACAGCACACATTGCTCAGGTCGCAGTCTGTGTTCTCGGGTGGATTTGGCCAGCTCTCCTGCAGGAGGGTGGGAAGGTGGGAAGGTCTTTCTCCAGGATTTCTTGATTTCTTCAAGAGTCCTGCAAGGAGGAAAGGGCCAAATTCCTGCCTGGAATTTATGCTGACCTGTTTTGTGGTGAAGAAACAAAAAGTGCAGAAGGAGGAGCAAAGTTTTGCAGCTGCTGTGTGAGTCCTCCTGTGCCACACAGGAGGTGGTGCTGCCAGGCTGGCACGAGCCTCACGGATGCTCCCAGAGCAGCGCAGGTCCCTGGTGATGCTGCTAATATAAAATTGCTGCTTGGTTGCTCTGTGGCTGGGGCAGGTGGAAGTCTGGCCCAGAGACGACGGTGATGAGGAATGACCAGAGGTGCTGGCGATGCTGATGACGAGCTGTGCTTGCAGGCAGTGTCTGATGGCTCTGGCAGAACTGGCAGCACCGTGCTGGGTGCTGCTCTGGGCTCCTGCCGGCTGAGCACTGCTTGTGTGCTGCAAACTGGGGAGAGTGCTCTGCTTAAAAGGGGTCACTCCAAAGTCTGACATCACTAAAGTCTGAGTTCTCTAGTGAGAGCATTTGTGATATTACAGTCCTGGCTATTTTTCAGTTTTTCTCTTTTGTACAAATATGAAGGGATAAATGAAGTAGAAAATGTTGCTCTGCTGCGGGGTTTGGTTTTGCTCCTCTTCTATGAGCACTGGAGTGAAAATGCAGATTTTGTTGAAATATTGTTGAAGAAATTTTTATTTCCTGGATCCTCAATAAGAACAAATTGATTGGAGGAGAAAGACAGAAAAATAGCTGGAAGAAACTGATCAGAAAGGCGGACGGGTGGCAATGAAAGCCTGGCAGCTCCTGTTCTGTTGACTGTCAAACACAGCAAGCTGAATCCTTGCATGTGTTGGTTTTTCCTTGGTTATAGAGATGCATGGCTGCAACAGAGAGCAAAACACAAAAACCAAACCAAAACAACAACAACAACAACAAAAAAACAACACCAAAAAAAAACCAAACCAAAGCAAACCAAACCAAAACAAAAAACCCCACCGAAGCAACAACAAAAACCCCAGCAAACTGCATTTTCAGCTCCAAGAGGTATTTTGTGTCAACATCCTGGGTTTTTTCACTGGTAGTGATCAAGTGAGTCATCTAGTTTGTAGTCAGAAATAGATCCAGTAACGCAGATCAAAAAACACAACAGCAATGCGTGTGGTTATGGACGCAGCTGTTGTGATATGGCTTTCCTAATTTGGCCATATTCATGCAAGGTTTTCCTTCCAAAGATTTACGCAGTTGGTTTCATCATCAAAGGATTATTTGTAGTGAGTAAAGCTCTTCAAATCATGTATCAGTCTCAGTCCCTGACTTCGGTAATATACTATCAGTACAGAAGTGACAAATAGCATCGATGGAGAAAATGAATCATCTTTTTTGCCTTTTTATTTTGAATAATCAAAGACTTTTTCCTCTTCTGCTGCCCACACCGTGGGCTTGCAGGAGTTATTCCGCTGCTGAGCTGGGGCTGCTCTGCAGTGCGCCCAGCAAAGGGGCTGGGAGGGAGCAGAACTTCCTGGGAGAGCCGAGGGGAGTCGCAGAGGCAAAGCAGCGTCCACTGAGGGATGCTCCGGGGGAAGGGAGGTTTCAGCTGATGTCAGTGTCTGTCAGAGGTCCGCAGATGGACGTGGGGACATCGGCTGCTCATGGGCTGGGAAAGGGCAGCACAGTGCAGTTGTGCAGTTTGGAGCCTGGCTCATAGGCGAGGAGCAGCTGAGGTGAGCAGCCCCTCGTCCCTCTGGTGCTGAACTCCCTTCCTTTTTCCCTTTTTCGGAGCAGGCCGTTCACGTTCCATTACCGCAGGGTAGGATTTATGCCGGTGATTTAGGAGGTGCGAATCACCCACTCCTGTCTCAGACACTTTGCCAGAAGTCTGGCACACAACCCGTGACATGACATGGACATTCCGCCTATTTGTCTCCATTCGTCCATTGGTTCTGTGTTCATCTTGTTTATTACCTCGTTGTTACTCTTTAAAAAATGCCAGCTCATCCATCTCGGAGCGGCTCCCACTCAGATGCTGTCTGCTAATTTGATTTAAGGTGCTGTAAGTCCTCAGACCTGTCACCAGGAAAGATGCCTCCTCCGGGCTCGGGGCTGCTGCAGGGAGCTGGAGGTTGGAGTCAGGGCTGAGACGGATGGGGTACGGAGACACGTCTGTCCACCGAGAGTCCGTGTGGAGATAAACACATCTGAACGACACTTTCCAGAGACAGTCCTTATGTTTTCATCACGGCTGACCTCTGCCGCGGGGACATCAGCAGCAGGGGCACCTTTCTTTCCCTGTCCCACAGAGGTCACAAAGACACAGCAGCTGGTGGGTGTTGAGCCCACCTGAGCCCATGCAGCGCCCCATCCTGGCGCAGGGCCCTGCAGGCTGCTGTGCTCGTTTCCTGTGGTGACTGGTGGTGACCTGTGACTCTGTGTGACTCTGTGTGACTCTGTGTGACTCTGTGACTCTGTGATTCTGTGACCTGTCTGCACACAGGGCAGCGCTGCGTGCATCGCTAAAAGCAAACTCCTTCCTGGAAGCTCTGCGTGCTGACCGCCCTGGGCTCTCCCAGCAGCATTTCGTCTGGCTCTGCCTCTCCTGCATTTACACCCAGAGCACAGAGGAGAAGATGGGAAGCGGTGCAGGAGCAGGAGAGCTGCCAAAGGCCGGGGCAGTGCTGCCATGCGCTGAGCAGTGCTGGTGATCGCTGGGGAACGGAGCACTGAAGTCTGTAACTGTGCTTCAGTCTGGGAGGGGGGGAGGGGACGTTTCATCCTGCTAAAAGTTGAAGTTACTTTTGTTCTCTGATTGGTTTTCAAAATATCTCCCTCCTGGGAAATTAATAGAAATGAGAGACATACTCTGGCTGCTACCTAAATAGCACCAGTATATTTCATATTTTAATTCTCTCAAGTAGGCTTGGCAAAATAAACAGTGCCAAAACGTGGAGCTCAGTGG
Source organism: Perdix hodgsoniae (assembly GCA_035772895.1). Taxonomy (NCBI): domain Eukaryota; kingdom Metazoa; phylum Chordata; class Aves; order Galliformes; family Phasianidae; genus Perdix; species Perdix hodgsoniae. The sequence continues at coordinate 7,493,618 of JAPSGF010000029.1, read as the reverse complement.
TGTGCAAAATGGAAAGTCTCTTCTCATTTGCTCAGAGCAGAAATGATCTTGTTGCATTTAATCTAGATAGCCTACTCTCAGAAGGGCTGGGCAGAGCATTTGGCTGTGTATCATCACGAATGGAGCTGAAATGCTCCTGAATAATAGGAGCTGATCATAATAGAATAGGAAAAATGAGAGATGGGTGTCACAGCTTGGAGCACGCCGGACGCTGTGCAAACAGACTGAATGTGCTCCTGCAGCAGCAGCTCATGGCCATCAGTATGAGCTGTGCGTCCTGCCAGAGGACCCTGCACGTGGCCAGGGCAGAGCAAGGATGAATGCACAGCTGAGCTCCTGGGAGTGCTGCAGGAGGGCATGAGCAGAAGGATACTGAACAGACCCGGACATGGGAACGGAGGTGGTCATTTCCAGGTGGACAATTCTGCTTTTTGTAAATGATAAAGTAACGAAATAGCTGACTTTGCTAACCTTATCACTATAGCTTTATCTAGAGTTTGATCATCATTCCAGTGCTCACAGTGAAAACATCTGCTTTCTGATGCTTACAGAGAAAACAATCTGCTTTCTAGCAAATTCTGGCCTTTTTTGGTTGAATTAGCACCCGGTAAGCTGTGATTAAATTTAGGGATATTCTTATGTTATTAAATAAAAGAAAATGTGACTAGGGAACGTGTGAGTGCATCCATACGTGCTCTGTAAGTACCATCCTGCTCTGCAAGTGCACTGAGTGCAGTCTGTGCTGCACTGAAATATCGGGGATGGAAAACCAGGAATGGTGCAGCTGCAGAAGTGTGAGCAGGAGCTGCACCTCAGTGCGTGCAGAAGAAGCCCCTGAGCTCCCGTCCTCCTGTCCTCCTGTCCTCCTGTCCTCCTGTCCCCCTGCCTGCAGCACGCGAAGCTCTGCCTGGGCTGCAGCTGCTGCTCTGTGCGTAGTGCAGAACCATGCAGCTGAATAACAGTAATACAAGAAGAATGAGAGAAAGCTCAAGTATAAGCTGGAGTTACCCAAGGGTTTTCCTAATTTATTTTCTGGCCTTACCTCTGGTTTTATGTGTCTCTTTCCTTTGAGCAGTCAATAAAAACAATCCTTGCTATGGCAACTGCCTCCTTCATCATTTGGGCAGGCATAATGCACCATTCTATGGACACCCATGCCAATTAGCACTGAAAACGCATAGACAAAGTATTCTAAAGCAGCAGCTCCGTTACCTTAGCATTTTCCATTAACCTCTTTATTTTTAACCATCCAAAATGAGTAGTAATGGTCAGTCTGGAGCTGGGCTGGGTGTGCTGGGGTATCTGCTGCCCTGGGAGGCAGAGCAGGAGGGAATGGCCCATCCTGCCCCTTGGTGTGTCTGTATGCAGCCCTGCTCTGAGGTCCCAGCAGAGCACAGCTCTGAATCAACTGCCAAAACTGCTTCCTTTAACTTTTAGCTGCAGTGTGGGACGGACCGCATTTGCAAAACAGAGCTTGGCACGCCTGCATAACTCACTGCTGTGGAAGGAGTTGCTGGGATGATGGATTGAAACGCAGCCATCTCCATTATGGCATGCCACGTATGTTTTTAAAAGCTATTTTTAAAATTAATAGTATTCCGTAATGCTGATAAAGTAGGAAGCATTTATAATTTGTTGCACTCTTTCTAAACCCGCATTAGTCTGCTTTCCACTTGACTGGATTGTATTTTTTTATAGATATGGTGGTTTAAAATTTATTAATGGTGTAATAAAGGAACAAAACCTTTATTATTTAATGGGTCCATAATTTTAAAATGCTACATAAGGACTGTTGTGCCTTCTTTCTACCACTAATTAATGTCTGAATATTGATGTCAGTGCTCACTGCCATGTGAATGTTCACACTCATCTACTGGCTTCCTCCTCTCTGATGGGCTCAGCAGGGCTGTGCTGCTCGAACCTTAACAAGTTGGAGCTGCTTCACGGACCAGAAGGAGTGCAAATATTCATGGGATATCCAGTGTTTAGTATTTAATTCTACCAGGAAGGCTCCGGGAAGCAGCACTTTGCACCTCCCTGCCCAGGGATGGAACATGCCAGTACCTGGCCGGATTTCTGCTCTAGGAGCTGAGCTGGGCTCAGCACAGCCCTGCTCACAGTGCTGGGCACTCCTCACCGCTGCTGAGGTTCCCTCAGTGCCCCGCAGGAGCAGGGCTGGTGGCTGCTTGGCCGGGCATCCACCTCACTGCTGTCAGCATCGCTCTGCACGGGGCCTTGATGGAGCTGGGCACAGACTGGGACATAAATATGCCCAAAAGAAACAATCAAAATTATTAATGTTGTTTTTCTAACCTTTTTAATGAGGTGATACTCACTTCCATCAGAGCTGCCAGTGTTGGAATCTTTGATTTTATTTTTTTTCCAAAGAGCTTTAATTGAGCTAGGTATAAATAGCAGATCAGTAAACAAGACCTTTTGGCTGAGTGAATCACGTCTGAAATATCTGCAAGCCCTCCGCAGGCTCTGATGGTGAGGAATGTGCTCATTAGGCCGGTCCAGATGCATTCTGCAGCCCGGTGAGAACCTGGCTGCTCCAGGAGATAAATCACTGCAGCAACAACGCGCCCATCCTCAGTGCTGTGCTGTGGGTCTGCCTGGCCTTCAGATCCATCCAGATACACACAAAGGGCTTTTTGACACAGGGACTGAGGGGACCCGTGTTATGGCACCCCATTTAATTCACACTCTACGGCTGAGTGTTCCAGAGGGACTCCAACAAATCCCATAAACAAGGCTGTGCTGAAAGCAAAATGGGCACTGAAGAAAACCAGCAGTTCTTACTCCTGGTTTACTTACTTGGTAATTTCTCAGCTGGGCCCTCATGTGAGAAATGTCTCTACCAAATCTTGACTTGTAACGGAGGATGGTCCCCATCTTCTTTGGGAAAGCACTTTGTTCTCCTTCAGTGATCTCTGTGGCATTAATTACATATGTTTGAGTGAACGTAGAAGTGTCTGCAGCATTGGAAAGTCTTCTAAAATCAAACTAGGCCTAAAACCCTGCATATGTGTGGGTATGCATACACACCTCATCACCTAAATTATAAATGGATTTATGAAGCAGGGGCCACAGAGTGAAAAGAGCCTTTGCCCAGAGCTGTTGGGCACACAGTGCAGTTCTGTCCCAAGTAATTAAGGCTGAATGTCTACATCTGAACATATTCTAGAATGTACCTCGGTCCCAGATCCTTCCAATTTGCCTAAAATACAAACATGGGAATGGAACTTCTGTTATCTTGCCCAACTCCTCTTGGAAATGTAACGTATTGCATTTATACACTGCTTTTTATCCGAGGATTTCAAAGTGCACAGCGGATCTTAATTAAACTGATTGTATGCAGGTTTGCATCGGATTTAAACATCCTGACCCAGAGAGAGGAAATCAGTTGGTAAGGGAAGGAAGGCACCTTCCGTGGAGGGTTTGAAGCCTCGAGGGGTGGTTCTGCTGTGGGCGCTGCACTACCTGCACACCCCTGTCCCGTGGGTGTGGGGATCACTCCGTGGTCTCACGGGATACAGAGGAGTTCCACCCTCTGTGTTGGTAAATACGCACCAGTAGGAGCCTAAGCAGAGGCCTTCAGAGCGTCAGTGCTCCGCTCTGAGGGGTCCCTGCACAAGTACTTGTAAAGGGACTCTTGTCTCAGGATTGGTTCCTGCTTTTGTCGAGGTTTCCCCTATCTGTTCTGTGTCAAAGCCCAGACAAGCAGAGATGCTGGCTGTGTGCAGGAGGTGCCCATAGGCTCTCCCCGGCCAACAGAGCCGCGTCACTGCCTGCAGTCAGCTGCTGTCCCTTTGGCGGCCCTTGGGCTTCACATCAGCAGGTCACTGAAGCCCCAGACATAACTTGTGCTATTATTTTGGTAGTGTAAGTCCTAAGTCAGCTCAGATGAGAAATACGAAAACAGTCAAAAATCTGAAGACTGTGCATTAAATGGTTACTTTTCAGGTGTTTTCTGGGCTGAAGAGAGGACAGCTGCTACTCCCAGATTGTGCCGGGATCCCTCAGAGAAAGCAAAGCACAGACTGTGGCCAGAGCAACCCGAAACATTCAGAAGTGAACGAAGGTTTGCATGAAATCTCCACATCTACGAATCTTGGTTTGTAATTTGAAAATCAGAAAAAGATGAGCAGCGTTTTTGTTTTTTTTTTTTCAATTGTGAAGTTTGAGAAATGCATCCTTGACCATTTTGGATTTCTTTGCTGACTAATTACCAATTATTTCTGCAGCTAGTTAAACACGAACTGTGATAATGCCATGAGTGATTCGATCACGAGCCTAAGAGCCATTAGCTAGGTCTGCTTCAGCACTTCACAAGCACAGGTTTTCTCTAAACTCTGCTCTATGGGAACTGTTGAGTCACCACCTGAAACACTGATTGAGCACCTGGGGAAGGACCGGGTTGGCCCAGGAGCACAGGTGAAGGCAATTCAACGGTGACCAGGAGGGCTGGAGTCTGGCTGCAGCTCTCCTAGACCTCATTTGAGGGCTGACTGCCACTAAGAAAAGGTTTTGGAGATCCATCCCTCGAGCTTTTCCCCACAAGCTGAGCTCTTTGGAGACAAGTGGGTGTTCTTTTCCTTTTGGTCATTTCACTCTGTATTGCTTTTCCACCACGGCGATCGTTCCAGCTGTCACACCTGAACTAACAGGAGCTGGAGTAATGCTCACATACAAATGTTGAGTGTAAATTAGAGTCAAGAAGTGCACGCCTGAACGTGAAAGTGTTGAGGAGTGATTTCGTTAAGCAAGGTAGCACTCGCCATCTAGAGAGACAGGCGAGCAATGCAGGGGAACGCGAGAGTGAGGATGCGGGCAGACGGAGCCCGGAGCGGGGCAGCCCTGGGCCCCGGCACGGCCACCGGCCTCGTTAAAGCTTCAGCTCTCGTGGCCCAGACGGTCGTTTTGTCATTGGCAGAGAGCAGGAGGGCACCAGCGAGTCCTGCTGAGCAGGGTGTGCTCGGCCACTGCCCGACGGTGCCGTGCAGCGGTGCTTGGATGCTGTGCTCGTGCTGCTCCACCCCTGACGGAGCAGTGCACGCACCTTGTCTGTGTTGCAAGCGTTTGGTGAGGTGAGGAAGTCCTTGCTCTCACAGCACAGCAAGGGAGATAACGATGCTCTATCTTTTGAGGGCTGGGAGCAAAGCATGGGCAGCTCGTGGGCATGGGAGCCTGGGGGCAGGGTGGGAGGGCAGGGGCTGCCCCAGCACAGCTGATGAGGTACAGCTCAGGTTGTGAAGAACGCACTGCTGGAGCTGTGCTCTCCATAATCTCCATAATCCATAATTTCTGGGAGCTGGTTTTAACCTGATACTACTTTTTTATTCTCTTCCAGCCCATCCTTTTCTTACAGTCTTGAAAAACAGAGTAACCATCACTGAAACGCTGGGTCAGGACACGAAAACAAAAAATGTTTATTTCTGCAGTAATAGCACACAGCCCAGCGGCAGGCTCAGCCCAGCCACAGCTACAGCACATGCAGAAGTAATTTACTCACTCATTCTGCCTCATTTTCTTGTCCCGAGTTGCCAGCATTCACTATTCTCTTCATCACAATGCGATTTCCACAGACAATTCTTGATCTGAAGTTCATTTGTAGTTCATCTTCAGAATTAATTTCTTTTTGTTGGACACATTAATGGCGTATTACTTGTAATTCTTCTAATGAGGCTTCCAGCATTTGCAAATTCAAAATAGGCTTTAAGAAAACGTTCCCCACCTGTTTAAAATTGATTTACAGGAATGTCCCAGTGAATTGCTGAGTATTCATGAGGACGAGTGGGTATAAAACACCTCTGAGCAAACCGAGATGGCATCAGCAGGCACTGCAGGGAGCTGCTTCAGGCAGGAGCAGTGGGGCTGTGGGGCTGAGGGCCGGGCTGCCCTGCCCTGCCCTGCCCAGGAGCACCATCCCAGCTCCAGTCCTGTACCTGCGATTTTTCTAGTCTTTCCTTGACTGGTGTTATATATAATTCCTCCATTTTAATGGCAAAGAAGTCACGCTTTGTTGGACCAAACTGAAGAGCTCAAGACTGCAAAACTTTGGTTCTCCTCTTGTAGTCTTTTGTCTGTCATTGGTTTCATTTCAGTGGTGTAACACAGAAGAAAGGCTGCCTATAAACCTGCTTTATTAGGAGGAAAATAAATCCTGATTCCTTTCTTCTCTGGATAGAAGGGATGTGTGCAGGCTGTGGAAGATGCCAGCAGGGTCTGGGTCTTCTTGCTCCTGTCTCACCTCCCAGCACCACAGTGGGAGTCTGGAGGTACAGATGGTGACTGGGAGTTCTCTATGCCCCTGGAGCTGCCAGGGGGCTCCCGGCTTCCCTCTGGTTTTGCATCCGTGGTTTTGCACAACTTAAACTTGCACGGCTTCTGGAGTACTGCTCCATTTTGTGGGATTCTTATCTTGCTCTATGATGTGCTGTAAAGTTCTGCCATCAGTAATTCCTGAGGAGTCTGAAGAGTTCCCTGTTTGACAAACCGTCCCCAGGTGTATTTGGTGAGTACTTCTCCCTTCCTTGGTCTTCTCAATATCACACTAACTCTTGGCAGACTCATTTTTAAATGCCTGTAATTTTTATCTGTAATTTCTCATACAAATATTCCTACATGGATTTTTAAAGCCATTCTGCCAGAGATGTGAACTCCTCTGTATTTAATGAATTGTGAGGTAATGAACGACGCTACTTCTCTATTGAACCTTCTTTCTTGATTTAGGTTTGAAATTAGAATCAATAATCCCTTGGTCATGAACACAGATATTGGTCAGTAGCATTTTGTTGTGGTTCCATGGACAGCAGAAGTATTTGCTGCTCCGTAGGGATGCCAGCAGCAAAACTGGGGTTACTTTTGCCGTATTTCTCTCATCTATGTGTCTGCCTGACCTGAATATAAAGGCCTTACTTATAACACAAGGCCCACAGCACCACCTCCTGTGGGCAAAGTGCCCCTGGAGACCCAAGGCAAAGGTGTCATTAAGACCCGATCCAATGTCCCAACTCTCGGGAACCAGGGGTTACTGGTTGCATTCACAGCTCTCCCAGAGCCACCCAGCAGGTGGTTGCCAAAACAGCAGCATCCTCTGCTCTTTTTCTATAGCAACAATTCTCCCATCGTGCAGAAGCTGATGGGACGCAGCTTGCCTTGCTGTGCCAGTGCTGCAGTTCCTGAGCCCTGCCATGGCTGCAGTGAGAAGTGCAGCCTCTGCAGCCAGCAGCAACATGGGGCTCATTGTGATTTGGTGCTGTGATATCACAGGTTTGTCCCTGGGGGAGGCTGTGGATGTCAAAGTGGTGTTCGATTCCTCAGCAGCCAGTGGGAACTTTGCTCCAGTAAAAACAAAGTGAGCGGAGTGAGTCTATCCCTAATCTGTCCTTATTCTGTGAGAGAGCCGAGGCTCAAAGGGATTTGCAGCATGTTTCTGAGGATGGAATGCTGGTGATTAACATTCATGCTGGGGCTGCTTCTACATTTTTAATTTGAGTTGCACAAAACAGCGGGCAAATCAGGGGAAAGCGCCAGCCCACAGATGATGGGGCAGCGCAGCCTGGGGGTGCCCTGCTGGGTTCTGCTCATGGGAGCGGATTGCAGATCTTTAAGGGCTCGGGCTGTGCGTGTTGCAATGAACTTTGTAAGAATAATCTCAGATTGACAAAGAACACACAGATCCCTGGCAAGGGAAAGGCTTGCTGGAGATCGCTGTACCACCCCATCACGCCATAGGTGTCAAAAGAAATTGTTTTCTGGAGGAGAGCTTGTGTGAGCTTGTATTGCCCTCGGTTTTGAAAGGAAGCACACAGAAGGTGAGAACGCTGCCAAGGCTCCTCCCAGCCTGCGGTGCCGGCCCTGCACCTGGGCAGCAGCTGAACTCCTGGCTGTGAGCAATGGGTCCCCAGAGCTCAGCAAACCGAGTCCCCAGGGAAATGCAGCCTTTGTCATCGATTCATGCCGGCGATGTTCCAAAAGCAGAACCAGGTCTGCCTGGGCAGCGGGGATGTTTCTTCAGTAAAACACGACAACAGCATTTCGCATAGCAGCCCATCCTCCAAAGAGCTTTTACCCATATTTTAACCTGGCTGTAATCTGATTGTACTTTCTTAAAATAAGTAATGACAGATCAATTGGAATTTTGATTGAGAAAGAACTGAAAGGTTTGGCTCAGATTTTTGGCTCAGAAGATGGAAAATCTGAGTATCTGACAACATAATGCAGAGACCTTAGATAGTAATGAAAAAATATCCTGTAGGAGAGACTGGGTGATTCTTTATGTATTTCTTGTTCACTCCTCAGAGAACAATCTCTGCCCCTTAAAAATAGAACAGAGGAGAAACGTCCCCATAGTGGTGATCCAGCCGGGTGCAGCACTGACCACGCACGGCCCCAGGCATTGCAGGGAGTGCAGCAGAGCTCCCTTCAGGCACACCATGTCTGCAACCTTATCCCCTCTTTGCGGGGGAAACCTGCTTCTTTATCGGCCCCCTCTGATGCGATTTGGAAAAGCTGACCAAGAGGAGATGCAGGAGCTTCACAAGTGATTCATTTTTATTTTGGCTTCCCAGAGTGATGTCACACATGGTGACAGGCTCAGAGAAATATGAAGCGTGAAACACCCACTGCAAAATGCAAAAGGAAGTTACTATTCCTGCCACTCACCATCTGTAAATATTAGGTGGGCTTTACAAGTATTTTCCCAGTTGCTGATCAAAATCAGAGCTTGAAACATTTACAGGAAGGAGAAGGGAGGGAGGGAAGAAGGAATGAAGGAAAGGGGAAGGAAGGAACTGTTACTGGAAACCGTTCAGTATTTCTTTGAAAAGCAAAGAATGTTTCATTTAGACTTTTATGCCACCTCTAAAACAAAAATGGCATCAGCCATTCTAGAATGTGTGGCTTCTTTTGCTTTCTGCTGCAAACTAATTAGAAGGTCGTTCACACCCTTGACTTTACTTATATTAGTAAAATTTGTTTGTGAATCCTTGAAATGTGATTTTGCCAGTCGAGAAGTGGCCAATGGCCACTGCAATGAAGCTGCCCCCCGTCCCTGGTGTGCCCTGCTTGCCTTCCTGGGGGTCTGACTTCATTCCCCGAGCCAGCAGTGTTAGTTCTGCTGGCACTGATTCCCTTTCTTAGCAGGCACATGGATCCCATCCCTCAGAGAAGCTTACAATTGGAAAAGCACTGATATAGCAAAGCATTAGTGTCCCCCAAAGCTAGGATTGTCTAAAAAAGTTAATGCCCAGATAATAGGAGGAAGAATGCAGCATCAGTTCTACGATGGAGTATCCAGATATATACCAATAGACATGAAAGAAATGCTTAAAGAGCCAGACAGATTAATGTAGAGATGATATCTATGTTTGGAATACCTGAACCGGGCTAATCTTATCTCTTATTAAAATTCTCTGTTGAATTTATCTATTAATAATTAACTCTTGACAAGAGACATCTTTCTACATGAGTAGGTTCTAGCTAATGTGACACTCATTAAGGGTGCGAACAGGCAGAGCAGAGCCAGCTCCTGCAGGGCTGAATGCTGGCTGCCCCAGTTCCGGTGCTCTGTTCCTACGCCTGCTCTTACATGCAGTAGCCAGGCCTAAATTTGGGGAATCCAGGTGTCTTGGTGAAAGCACATCCATTCCAAAGCTTTCCTGTATGTGGTGTCTGTGTTCCATTGCTGAATGGCTAAGGAAAGGGCCGCTTAACCATGCTGGTTAGGTGCTATCCCATCCAGTCTCAGCAGATAGGCAACAGCATCCCACTTACAGCCGATCCGTTTGAATGCTGCACCGTGTGTGATTTTAACGGATGGAAACAACCCACAAGTTCTGGGGAAAGGTACATTTCACCCTGAAGAATGGCAGCTAGCCCCCGGGGCAGGGAACAGATTTTTACACCTAACTGATGTGAAGAGCTGTATACTGCCCTATTAAATGCAGGAGAGAAGGTTCGAGTTTCCAGATTGTCCTCTCCTTAAAGAGGGACCAGAACGAGTTTCAGGTTGATCTCTGGTACGACAGGGCTGTTCAGGACAGCCATAACGTGCACACTGCTGCCAGATAACATCTCTCTGCCAGCAGAGAAATATTCAGCCCTGGGCCCTCGTACACAGAACTGATTACTTGTTTTCTTCTCATTTCTGTACAACAAGGTCTGGGTCACTGGAGTATTTCAGCTACTTAACCCAAACCCCACTGTGACCAAAGGCCAGCGGAGGGTGTCCCCAGCTGAGAGCAGAGGCTGGATATAAAGCAGACATCTATCAGAGCGGCACTAGAAGCCTGGGGCTGTGCAGGAAGAAGTCAGGGTACAGAAATCAACAGCAGGAGTCACTGGGAAGGGCCTCTCATCTCTACAGAAGCCCAATGCTGCACTGCTCCTGTGTTCGGCCAGGCGCCGCTTCTGTGCTGCAGAAGGAAGAAGGATGCACAGGGCGGATGGGCTCTGAGCTCCTGGCTGCTGCTGGGCCTCGTCCTGCTGCTGAGCAGTGCTGCACAGTTATCTCACACAGGGCTGCTCGTTCCCACCTTCCTTTCTTTACGCTTCTCCCCTTTTTAAACCAGTCGTGATCTCAGAAGCGGGGCCGGGCAGTGGCAGAGCACTGCTTTGCTGGGCAGATCCCCCCAGCAGGGGACCTGCAGTCCTGCTCTGCAGCTGGTAGGAAATCAGCTCAATTCCTGGCATTCCGGCTTGGCCTGGCCATGCAGCTTTTACTCACTGCTGCTCTCTTAATTAGACTGCAATCCCTTACAGGCAGGACATGAATGTATCATGTTATATTTTGCATTTATTTGTTTTCACTGCATGAAAAATCAAAACAACATGTAGCTGAAGGACAGACTGTGTAGGTTCCTATTTCTTGCTCCCACTTCAGTGCCCTCTCTCAGGCATTCTCTAAATTAATTCTTCATTCTTCATCCAGCAATGATCAAACACAGGTGTTTCATGGAGCAAACCCTGCAGCAAACAGCTGGAGCTTGACCTTCCTTTCATGTCAATAGGAAAACTCTCAGAACTGAGCATAAGCTAATCTCTATGTAAACTCCCTCATTAGTCTTCAACAATTAGAGGCTGATAGATGGCCTGAAGGGTGATATCCCAGCTATTAGTGGGGCTGCTCTGAACACCTCCCTCCTCCTTAGCCCTAAGTGCCTGGTAGAAATACAACAGGTGATCTTGCAAAAAAAGTCAACGCTGTTACAGTTCAGTTGTTTTCCTTTAGAGTTGTTATGTGTCTTCTCTTATACTTCACAAATATTTGGAAAACAAGAACGCTCGGCTTTTAACTAAATTGCACCAGAACAAATATTTTTATTGCTGCACTGAAAGCTGTGGATCTGCCCAAGCCAAATTCCATTCAGTGTTTCTTTAACGACCTTTGAGACAGCTCAGCCACATTCTGACAAGTGTTCAAGTGAGATGGCATTTGTTAGATGGCAGCTGTTTAAGTCCAGAATGACTTTGCTACCCCAACCACAAGTATTAACACTGCCCTGGGTACCCAGACAGTTGATCCTGGTTTCTCTGCTTATGAAAAAAGTGATGCTACTGGAAAATGAGCCGTCAGGGAAGTTCAAGCAGTTGTGCCAGCACTACTCAGGCTGCCTGCAGATCTTTGTGCTGCAATATGCCTTTGTGGGCAGCTCCGAGATGGATACGTGAGAGTGGCTCCCAAACTTGAACATACCACTTGAATATAGATGCAGCTGGGTTGCTGAATTTACATTCAAGATAAGACTTCCCCTCCATTTTGTATGGCTGAGGAGATTCTGGAATGCTCAGATGCACTTTTTGATAAGTCTGAGTTCCACTGAAACAGAAATCACACTAACCCACAAAATCAAGAAGGCACTTCATTTAATGCATGAACTTGGCTTTTCCTTTTCTCTAAGAGGACTTTGGAAGGCCGCAGTCTCCCAGGGCGGCTCTGGGACAATATCCTCAGCACCGGGCTGTTTTCATTCTTAGAAATGCTGCTGAGCAGGATTACAGAAGGGAACAGCAGATACTGGGAGAAGAGGCACTATGAACTGACTTTGTTGTAGTTGGGGTGACTCAGTATTGCACAAAAGTGCATCCCTTTAATGGATGATTTTTCAGAGCAAAGATGAGAAGAACAGTGAAATTGAGTGAAGTGGGAAGGATGTACGGACTTTTCCCCTTGGAAGTACAGCTTCAGCAGTGGGCACTGCTGCGTTGTGAGTATAGATGTAATGAAATACCTTCTGTGATCTATGAGGACAAATGGTGCTGTTGGCTCAGCACTGGAGTTCGGGGGAAAAAATGAAGGAATGTTAACGATATTATTTCTGCTACTAATTCTGCTGATGAAGGGAGTGGTGGGGGTGCGGCTGTTTGAGCTGCAGGATGCTCTCTGCCCACACGCACGGGGCACTGGGTGCTCCGCAGGCCGGCACAGCAGCAGTTGGAGCGCGGGGACGCACTGGACGTGTCTCCTGCTTTAGCTTTATCTGAAAGCGCCGGACGCTGCCTTTCAAAACGGCTCCACAATGCAGATGTGAAGGGACTCAGTGGGAACGACGAGGAGCCTCATCTCGGAGCGACGGCTCTGCCCCGAGCGCTGCTGACGCCCCGCCGAGGAAGGAGCTGCCGCTGCGGGCCCCGCCAGGTGGCACTGCGGTAAAGCGCTGCCGCAAGGAAGGTGTCGAGCGTCCGGCACGGCTCTGCGCGAGGAGCAAACGCCAGCCCCTCAGCGATCTGTAGAGCTGGGAAGGTAGGTGGCATTTATGGCAAGAGTATTGATCTCCGATGGAACCGAGTCTATAACAAATGGCATTTCAGAGGATTTGGCCGTGAAAAGTTCATTTAGAGCTAACGGATATGGCTGTAATGATACGTCTGAAGAACTAGAACTAATGAAGAAGCCTCCAATGCAACTGAAGTACTTAGGAATAAAGCCTTATTACTTGACAGAAAGCTGTGACACCGCGGTTAGAAACTCACAGCATCGCAAGCAATTCTGTGCAGGTAGAGCCTTCATGGTCCCGAGGGAAGGGCAAATGTGTGAGGCTCAGCTCAGCCAAGCTGCTTTGTTTCCTCGGACCAACACTTCAGTCCCAGTCAGGCAGGTTCTCTCTGTGGTAGCTGTTCTGTGTTCCTCAGGAATGAAAGCAAAACCACTTATTTGTTGTAAATCATATTTTAAAAGCTACAGTACTAACATGAGCCATCTGAAATTGACACTGATATGCCTTCATAATAGCAGGATAATTAATATCAGTGTTTATATAGTATCTCTCCTTGCACAAGATCCCCCAGGACTTTGCAGATAACAGCCTGCAGAAGCTATTGTAGCCATCATAAAAAAACCATCTGCTCCATAGCAGTTTAAAAATCCCATTTTAATTTCAACTCTGCTTCCCCCTAAAGTCAATGGACTGTTTTGCCTTCCAGAGCCGAGTTAAGCCCCTTGTTTTCATGTGGTCCTTGAAAAGAAAGGAAATGAATTACTGTAGTTTTGTTCAGCACCTCCCAGAGACCAAGTGTGAATTGCACATGCCCTGCACAGGTAGCTGCTGGGCACGTGCAGGGAACGTGGCAGGGATCTCGAGGTGACGTGTAACCTGCTTGGAAAGTGTCTCAGGGCACTGGGGGCATCCGGAAATTCCAGATCGTTCCAGCAAAGACCTGAGCAAAAAACCCTGAGTGTATGTGGTGACCTTAGGAGTGGCTACAGCTCTCTGACTGTGACAAGAGGAAACAACCCCCCCAGAACTGTCTGTTCACTACATAGCCATGAAATGATTTGAGGCACTCCAACCTTATTAGGTTAATGAACTCAAAACCCAGAATTCTTCAGTCTGAATCAACCAGAGGCTACCAGTGAAGACCAATCTGTGGGAATTAATGTGTGCATAAAAGGACATTTTATGCTGCCTGGAGCCCTGTTGATAAAGGCTCTGTTCCTCACGATGTCTGTGCCGTCTCCTGAGACACAGCCCAAGGCATTTGTCGGCAGGAAGGTGGGTGGGTGGAGGTCCTCGTGCTACTCCTGCCGTGGCTGAGCCGCGCAGTGCAGTGGTGCGAGGCTGGCAGCGATGGCTCTGCTTCCAGCACGTCCTCCTCCGGCACACGGGTGTGGAACTGCATGCTTGGCACTCACACTGAACTCAGGCAGGCACAGCAATGCCACCTCTCTCCTCATCACTACAAGGCGTTCAAACAAAGCTCACTTGCTTTGTTTAACAGCACGTAGGAAAGTTCTCAGCAGCTGCCAGGAAAGCTTCCTACTTGCCTTAGAATCAAAAGGTGCCGCCGGATTTTTCGGGTGCTACAAAGGCAGAAGAAGACAGTCATGTCAGAGACACAGAGATCTGAAGCCTTGGAGGTAAATCTCCCTGTTTGTGCTGTCAGTGCGTGTATATGGGAGGATGGAGAGCAAGGGAAAGAGTCACCTAGGAAGAAATGGGAAGAAAGGAAACTTGATTCTGAAGAGCAGGGTAGAAAATGAACTGTGCATTCAGAAATGGCAGAAGATGAAGATAACAAACAGAAGAATAAGCTGGCAAACTTTGTTAGAGTTATAAAGTGCCCATTTAAATCGACTTTTGTTCCTTGTGATTCACAGAAGTGAAAGTCAGAGTGCACCCGGGTCCCTCAGTGCTTTCTGCACAGCCCGCTGCTATGAGCTGCAGTGTCTGAGCCCTGGGGAACTGCACTGCTCTAACTGGAAACGTGTCCCATAGAAATGAGTGGCACTGCTGCTGCCTGCAGCCGTGCACATGGACAAGGCAATCGCTGGGGTAGACAGTGAATCACTGTCAGTGGAACCATCTGTATCCTACCCTACAACATTCGAGATTGCTGTTAGCATCCAGCAGGGATGCTACATTCCTACAGACAGTGAACTGAATGAATTTTGCTTTTCTGGACAATTTCCTTTGCTGCCCTCTTCTTAAAATGCTAAAAGCCATTTACAGAATTTGCTGAGGGCAAGCACTGATTCAATTGCATATCAAAGACCTGAAGGCAATTCAGAAGTCATCTTCCTCGTGTCCTTTTACATCTTGCAGACCGTGAATCTCCACACAGCACTGATTTGGAGAGCAGCATATTCTTTGCCTTA
This sequence comes from Perdix hodgsoniae, assembly GCA_035772895.1. Taxonomy (NCBI): domain Eukaryota; kingdom Metazoa; phylum Chordata; class Aves; order Galliformes; family Phasianidae; genus Perdix; species Perdix hodgsoniae. The sequence goes on along the minus strand of JAPSGF010000029.1, from coordinate 7,478,518 downwards.
TGTTGTCAGTGACGAGATGCCTCATTCTGCTTCAGGGGATTCTGCCAGGTGACTCTCGAGGGAGATATTTCTACTTTTGTTTCATAACCACTCTGGCAGCAGGCACGCAGGTTGAGACGGAGGGAGGAGCACTGCAAAATAAAAACTCCTTCCAGTTCCTGGGATGTGCTGTATTCCCAGCACACAAAAGATCAAACTCCCTCATTATGCTGAAGACTTTAGCTAATAATGACTATCAAGAAATTATACTTGAATTTCTTCTAATTCTATATAAAGCTCATACAACAATTTCTTTCAAAAAACAATGCCTTGTATCAGATGCTGAGTTTAATTCCGTATGAATTTCTGTGGTGCTCATGGACAGAGAAAATCTTAGCATGATATTTGTGGGAAGAAATGAATGAGCCCCAGTATCTTCAAATGGCTTGAAATGTCCTCCTGAGGATTTCTGTCAAACACATTTCCAGGTTTAGGTGAAACGTTTATTGAAGGAACGCCAACCAGAAAGCTTTCACACGGAGATCAGGGGTTACCACAGAAACTTACATCAGTAATAATATACAGAAATACGCCTAGAGATGCTGACAGCATAGAAGAAATCCTGGTGTCACTGCAGTGAATGGCAGAACTCAATTCTCTGATGATTTAATTGTAGCCACATTTCTCCTTGAAGCTGTCATTTATACATTAGAAAACATTTCTGTATCCTTCATCACGAGTGCTGGAAATTTTGCTGCTGGAAGGAGCCTGCAGAGATGGGACGGGCTCCAGTGCTTTCCTTGTAGAGCTCACAGTGCTCACTAGAGAACTTCTTCCCACAGATCCTGTTAGAGGAAAGCCATTAGCTGTGCTTTCAGATGCGAGGGACGGAGAGACATGAGACGTGTTTGGTTTTGCAATCTTATTTCATCTTACACTTGTCACATCCCTATCAGCCTTATACGAACAACACCTTAAAATAAGTGTGGCATGCCCTGTGCTGGTCTGCCCGTGGGGAGCAGGATAGAAACACTCGGAGATGTTTAAAGAAAACATCCGCGTGATAGCGTTATAAAGCGTCATACTGCCTCCAGATAAGACAGCTCTGAAGTTGCATACTTCTGTTCTGAACTTTTTTGCCACTGGACATGTGGCCACAGACAGCCGCACAGAGCTGAACAGATCGCGTTTAGAGATAGCCTGGTAAGCAAGGTACTCGTATCTGAGCACTTCTGTGGGGGATAACTCAAGGATTTCAGAGGAGTCTGAAGGCAGCAGTCCGTAAGGCCCATTGAAATTCAGCAGCTGTTGGGTGTTTGAATTCAAATGCAATTTGAACTCACTTCTGCTTTTTATCTGTTTTTCTACTTTAAATGTACCTGCTGCATTTGACCTCATGGATCATAAGCCCTCTTGAGTTGCTGAGGCTGTGTGGCACAGCGGTTACTGCCCTTTTCCAAATGTGCTCCTGCTTGCTGGACTCAGGCTTGCATCCAGGAATATTTTCATCTGCTCCAAAGGACCTTTTGCATACCTCAGGTGCACCTTTTATGTGGAACTTTTCTTTGCTTGGACTACGTGATGTTACCAGGAGATCTGGATTGTCATCAGTGTGAATTTTCGCATCTCAGCATGTCAGTGGCACTGATCTGTACTCTGCTTCCCAGCCTTCCATCCCTGAGGTGCTGTCTGCCTCTCAGATGTTTGCAGCTGGGCGAGCAGCAATTTTCTGTGGCTGTGTGTGGTGCCAGAAGATGGAAATGCTTCTGAAATGGAAGCAATTAGTTGCCACAGCTCTCAGCGCTGGGAGAGGATTTTAGCAAGTTGACCCTTTGAAGTTTGGACCCGGAGATAAGTCAGGTTTATTCTGTCATCCATTCGAACTGTTGCTTATCCAGTGCTTTCATCTAGAAGCAGGTGGTGCTGCAGAGGAGGGTCAGAATTTGCACTGATCCTGCATCCTTCCCGCTCGCTGCTGCTGGAACATCCTGACTGACAGCGTGAGGAAGAGCAGCTCAGTCCAGATATGCACAGCCACATATGAACGTGTTTCCTTCATTATTAAGCACCCATCTGCTTAAACTCCAACTGTGCAAAACGCAGAGCTCACAAATATTGAGTAGTGTTTGGTGAACAGAGCAATGGGCTGCAGCTTTGTTTGGAGGCTGTGCATCGTTGGAAGCTTTTCTTCATGAGAACGGCACAAAAATGGTCCCCATGTTAAGTTATAACATCCACTGCCTGATGAGCTGTGATTGTACGAGTAATTCTGTAAGGAGAGGGGCCTTTGTGACCCTCCTGCTACAACTGTCAGAAGGAAAGATAACTGCTATGGGATACAGCTAGCTGCTCCAAACCTGCCTACCTGCAGTTACATTGAAAGACACGTGAAGAAAATGGAAAGGCTCTTACTGACCTTGGTGAGATTTGGACAAAGTGCTTATTGAAGAGCCATCACGTACACCAGAGATAAAAGTAGCCTCTGGCTGTTTCTGATAGAGCCACACTTGAGCCAGAGACGCAGACAGTTCTGGATTCTGCCCTGCCCCCCGAGCCATGCTTTTCTTGCCAAGTTTGTAGTTTGAGTTCTTGTTTCATGCAGTGTGATTATTGGTGTCATAGCTCTGTTTAATTATAGATATTCTGTTACATAACTCCCCCCCTCCCCCTGAACAACTTACTTTTTTCTGTTTAGGATGTTATGAGGAGAGGCTGTGACCTGCAGTGCGCGGATGTCCAGGGGAAAAGTCTGAGAGCTGCTTCTGGAGAAAGGAGGCTGGCAGGGCGCGGAGCAGAGCACAGCCCTCGGCGCATCCTGCACGGGGAGTTTCACACAAAAGCATGAAGCCATTACCCCTTTCCCACAGGCTTCCCTCTTTACTTCAGTGACAACGTTGAATTGGAAATTTAATTTAAAAAAATCTAAGGATCTCAGGTCCTTTTACCTCGATTTTAAAGCAAAACAAAACAAATCACTCCGTTGTCATTGCAGAGGCAACACTGCAGGGCGTCCTGCCGGGGAGAGCACGTGGCACCTGATGGCCAGGAACTGGGGCTGCTTTGCTTGTTACTACTGCTAGCCTGCTGATCTCATGAAAGGAATTTTCCTTCTCTCTTCTGACAGGTGAAGAAGATAACTGCTTCCTTTGTCCAGTGGGCATTTTTCTGTGTCCAGCAACAAAATCTTTACGTTATTTTACTGGTTTTAACTGTGAAAAGGAACTGTTTGATAAAAGATGCATTGTTAACCAGAGAGAAATGCTTAGCACAGGGTAACCTTTGCTATTGTCCTGTGCCATTTGTAGTTCGGCAGTGCTGGATGACTCCAACCCACAGGATTCTGCTCTGGCAGCCCTGAGCTGTGCTGTTCTGCAAGTGCTGTGACAGCACCTGAAAAAGCATGCAACTTCCCTTGGCACCGCCTCTATTATCTGCAGTCACGGAGCCTGCATGTCCTGATTCCCAGTGCAATGAATCATCAGACAATGCTGTCTGTGCTGCTTGTGTCGTTTTCTGTTTTATTAATGGCCAGTGCCTTTCATAGATATTTTCCACACGACTGCAAGAACCAAACCAACAGAAGATGTCACAATTCATTAGGCACCAAGTGACTTTCTAGCTTATCTGAAACTGATGAAAAACCTGCCTTCTTGTTCAGACAGCTGATCTGGAATTTTGTCCAAAAGATGATACAATCCGGAATGCTGTCTGTAATACTAACCACCAGACCCTGTCAGATACCAAGGGTGCTATTATATGTTCTGTAACTGCACATCAAGATGAATCCAGAGAGAACAGCTCTGCTGCTCTCTCCACGCACCCTGACGCACAGAATTCTCTCCCAAGAAAAACTCCCAACACATCTGCTTTCTGAATTTGCGGAATTCTGTGGCTACACTAATTTATGGACACGTATCAGCACGAATTGCTCTAATGACAGGGTTTGAAATTTATACACAGGAATTGGGAATCTTCTTCTTTCAATGGTTTGAATGATAGAAAACTAAAAAAAAATTAGTAAGTCCTAGAACAGAAATCCTCATTCCTCTACATAAAGCCCATACGTCTAAACAAACCACCTGTTCTCAATACACTTCACATCATTGCCTACTGGGAACAGTGAACCATCATATCCAAGATCTCCCAACATTTGTACTGTTCAGCATTACTCATGACTCCTTATGGAATGCCCGGATGGGCTGACAGTGGTTTATTCATTTCATTTTACACTGCAAAGACATGAATAAATACCTCTCATACTTCATCACAACCATCTGGAAAACCCTTCTATGAAGGGCATTCCAATTCTCATAACTGTCAGGCTGTAGGTTTGGAAGGCAGTAGGCATCCTCCTCTTGATGGTGCAAATGGTGTGCTTTTCTGGGGGAGGCCTGAGTATGAAAAATAAATGAAACAACTTCAATTATTAGATTAATTTTAATTATCTCAGTAAATGATCCAGTTACGTCATTCCTGATTTCTGCTCTTTGTAGTTTAGAACCAGATGAGAAGGAAGCAGCTGCCACTCAGCTCAATGCTTGCTACAACGGGAGGCAGACAGTGCGTGGGAGCAGAGTCAGGTGCTGATGAAAGCAGGCTTTTTGCATGCAGATCTGCTACGTCAACACAACTGGGGAGCCTTAGAGCCGGGCAGTTCCTCAGCATAAATAGAGCGTGTTGGCAGCGCATTCTGACAGCTTCAGTGTTATCGGGCTGTAAAATATGATGAAATTACTTTATTGGCTGCAGACAAATTGGGATTTATTTATTTATTTGCTTTGCAATTGTATGGCTCGCAATAGTCATCCATTCTTTTCCAAAGCGAGGCTGAGAGGTATTTGACATAAACATTGGAACCAGTAACTGTAATATTCTTTCTCCATAACACTTTTTCTTGTGAGTCAGCAGGTGATAAAATACATAACACTTCACCTGCAGGTCATTGTTTTCAGTCTGATCCACATCCATACTCACAGAGCATTCTCAGTCATCTTCTCCAAGGCAGCCTATGCAAAACAGTGACCAGATGGTGTTGGAGGAGCCCCTAGCAGACACTGCAGCACTAGGGCAGCTCCTCTGGGTAAGACCTGAGTCACACTGACAGTGCTGCTTCCAAGGACTGTATTGTGCACGACATAAGGAGTGAGTGCTTCTTTCTCAAGGAGCATGACCTTTCTACTCTTCTACAAATACTTTCATGACTTTCCTACAGACTGAGTGTTCCTAGTCTTTAGATTTCTCAGTGCATCTTCTGGCTTCACAAAAGAAGAAAGGAAGACCCATGATCTGGAAGAGTTTCTAAATTATGGAACCACTTTGGTTTTCTTAGGCTGATGATGAGTACCGTGCTGAGCTCAAGATGTGCTGCAGCTTGGCTAGCATTCCACATTCACCAAATGTATCACACAGCAGCATATCCAGTAGGAAACAGAAGAAATCTTGACGATATTCTGTTGAACCCCCAGTGAGTCATTCAGGGCTGAGAAACACTGCTTTCTCTCTCCTTGTTGCTCTTCTCACGCCTACTGCCCATGGCTGTCCTGCAGGTTGTTGTGCCACACAGGTGCCCAACAACAGCAGAAATTACACATCTATGTATTATTTTCAACCAAGAGCTGCTCGCCTGGCATTCCTGTTTGTATCTGAAAGACGCCCGGGCACTTGTCATTCAGTGGAATACTTAAAATCTTTCGGTTTCCTCTTTTTAACATTCTTCTCCTTCTTTGACTCCCCTGCGTATAGAGACCAACATATTTTGGAGACACTTCTCTCCTTTGCTTCCATACTAAGTATGAAACCTGATTATTCAAAGGGTCAGACTTTGCATTTAGCAAAAATAAAGTCCCTGTATTTATCAACTGAAATTTTATTTTAATTAGCAAAAGGCCCGCTATGAGTGAGCCCTACAGGGGATACAGAAAGGAATGTTGTCTTTTAAAAGGTGTTTGAACTCTGAATTCCCCATTCTCTACCTTCTGCCTATGGAAAACCAGGGCTTACCTCCTGAAATACTCCGACGAGGTTCTCCTAGCTTTGCTACATTCATTCACTCCCTTTCAGTTCATTAACATCCAAAAATACATGCGTGAAATGTAACGTAGATACACAGCTAAAGGAAAACCTGGGGCAGCTGGTATCTGCAGTACGTGCTGACACTAAAGGGCACGCACACTTTCAGACGTTATCTTCATACACCCATGGATCCTTTCAAATTCAGTACCATGAACGTACCAGCTTGCTCAAAGTTAGACCACTAGCCAGGCTTATCTCACGTTGGAGATAACTTATATCAGCAAATAGCTCATTTGCACACTACAGTTTAACTTTTTTGAGGTTTAGTGATACAGCTGGCATATACGTCTATATGAAGATCTGTGTTTACATTAGGCTTAATGAGCCTCCATGATGACGAATCATCCCATACATGGAAGCATGCAGTAGAAAGGAACTTCCCAACCTGCTAGGGAGGCACTGGCTACAGCACATTGGAGATTTTATTTCCGACTTGCCAGATTACAACAACACTTCTCTGATACTTCCACTTACATCGGTAGTGTCTGAGGCACAGACCTGGAAACAAACACCTGCAAAAGACTGATGATCTAAAATGGCCCCAAATTCCCATGCAGTCATTAACTGCTCTGGCTTATACAATGAGAAAGAGCTGCCGTGCCATGACTGCTGGCACATTAGAAGATTAAAACATATAAACCTACTTACTAACTGCATTCTTGGATAGTTTAGCTTCAAATTACTCTTTGCAGAGTGAGAGCAAAGAGATTAAGCATTATTCGTTAGCACATCAGATTTCTTGCAGCATCATTTTTAAAAGCATTCAACATTTACAATAGTGGCTCCTTTCGTGTTCTTTTCAATGCTGGGCTCACAGCACTGACTTCAGTGAGCTGGCTGAGCCACGCTGACCCCAGCTCGCCAAATGCTGCTCAGATGAGATGGTCAGAGCAGCGCAGTGCTCCTCTGCTGACAGCCTTGGATGTGCCAGGCAGCCCTGTGAAACAGAGGGCTTTTTGTTTTGACTGCCAGTGCCTCATGTTTCTAAAGAATCAAAAGTACCTTTATGAAGTCTTTGAAGGTAAAATGAGGTTGTGTAACAGTGTGAGGTCTCGTTCTATATTTAATAAAGAGAAAAGCTAGCTGTGTCTTAGGAAAACAGTTTAAATGCGAGATATTGCATTGTGGAGCAGAGCACACCTGTCATGGAAGGGGTCATTTCCCTGAAAGTTAAGCACATTCCAGATGTCTATGCCTGTCTGATCTGCTTTCTTCAACATCCAGCCCCGTGTCGAGGCAGGATTTCATATCTGCTGTTTTAAGTGATGCACTCCTAGACATCTGCAGCCCTGACAAACTGACCGCAGCCCAGGCAATGCCACATGGAAAATAAATTAATGTTGCTCCTTGCCCTGATCCTGCCTGCCCCTTTGGCAGGTGCTCACACATCACTCACAGCTGAACAATTACAACAATTCCCTCCCCCACCACGGGCAGCTGTGAGCACCCAGCAGGTGAGGGTGCCTGCCTGTGGCTGTGGCCTGCGTGGCTCAGTCATGCAGGTTCTTTCTCCCCCCCAGAGCAGCAGGGAGATGTCTGGGTGTCACTGTGGGCAGCACAGCCTCGCGGTGTGCCCATATTGTGAGCCTCCTGCAGCCCAGGCTGTGCAGGGCTGTGGCCTGGGTGAGCCCTGCAGCCTGGCCCTGCCTGCAGGGCTGTGCCGTCCCGCCTAGAAGGTGGCATGGACGCACAGTAGTTCTGATAAGCACGCTCTTTAGCCAAGCTGTGGTGTTTCAGCAATAGCATTTGTACACGAACCGTTAGGTCACAGCCTGAAGCAGTGACTGAGCACCTGTGATGGGGCACAGCCAGCCCTGGGAGCACAGTGCAGGCAGCTCAGTGTGTGATTGCAACAGATGGGCCCTGGCCCCCCACCCCTAACCTCATTTAAGGGCTGGCCAAGGCAGGGGAAGGTTCTCTACTTAGAAGTCACCTCTCTTGGAGTGTTCAGTGAGTCCTGATCTTCTGAAAGTGGTAAGTAATTCCTTTGTTACCAGACTGATTGCTCCTTTTCGTGGGTTCAAGGCAACTGTATCTGTAGCTGTACTGATGACAAAATCTTGTGTTGTGGTGGTCATTCCTACTCCTTCTGTGGGTGGAACTGCCTGATGGAGTCTAACGGGGCAGAAAGAATCCTGGAGAAGCAGACTGAAAGTTGGGCTGGGAAATCGTGAGGCCTGTTTTGCTGATTTGTTTGCTTTAAGTCCTGATGCTTGGTGTGGTGGCTGCTTTCCTTGCCACACTTATGTTACTGACTTATACCTGCATGAGGTAAATTAATCATCCCCCAAAACCTGGTTCAGCTGATGCAGTTCATTGGAAAAGGCGTGTTTTGCAGAGGTTGGTGAGTGATGTCTCCTGGTGCTTCCACAGCCCTCTGCTTTCTCTTGGCCTTCAGTTATTTGTCCAAGTATTTCTGGTGTGCTCTTTAGAAAGCTTTTCCTTTTTTCCTCGCTAGAGAAGCTGTAATGTGGTAAGGGTGATGCATGCACTGCACTTTAACAGCTTCTAGATGCTGTAGTTCTCTATTCTTTAAAACATATACCTTCTAGAGGAGGCCTGAATTAAAAACAGAACACGGTCTTCAAGGGCAGATAATTAAGTAAGAGGTGGCAAAGACTGGTTTGTCTCTCCATGATGTGTTTGGTCTTGTATGTTCTGCCATGTTTCCTTCAGTCAGCATTTATTATCTAAGATACAGAGAAATGGGAGCCCCATCTGCAAGAAGATAAGTCACCTCACGGTTTTGCAATTATCTCAGTAGCAGCTGTTGCAGTAATAGAATGCTGTAACATTTCAATTTTTGAGTTGGTTCCAGAGGTTTGGAGTGTGGCTTAATAAAGGTATTTCAGCTGTAGTTTCTGTCTTGTTGATGTAAGTGACAGGGCTGGGTGTGAGCTCTGCACACTGACGGCATCATGGGGAATGTGGCGATGCCATTCATTGCATCTTTCCTCAGAGTTGTGCACAACAGGTTCTGACTCCCTGACTTCTGGTAATAGCAGTATGTGCACTTTAAGTCATGTCAGCCCAGTTTAGAATTTTAAGACTAAGTTGGAAAGAAGTGAGTACTTGTTATCCAGTACCAAAGACAGAATCAAATCCTACCACCCCCTGGAAGGCTTGGTCTAAGAAATGTGTGCTCAACTAAGGCTGCATTTTAGGGACTTCATGGGCAATGCTTGGTCAACCACCTCTTCAAACTCCCTACCACTGGCAGGCATTGTTTCTTACAGGTGTGCATTTCATCCTTTGGTCACTCCTTTTCCAAATCATTTCATCATGCAGAGTAACAATATCAACAAAAGCCAAAACAATCCAGGTGTTTCATAATTTGTTTCCACCTAAACTGTATGCCTGCTTTCTTCTGCTGTGGTTAATTACTGGGTCTCCTCTGAGGTTTGTTTGGGATGCACTTGAAATCAGGGAGAGCAGAACAGTCCTCAGGTGTTGTTACTAGGCACTGCTAGCAGCAGCTTGTCTGAAGGAATGGTAGCAAGTCAAAGATGCAGGCTGCAGGGGAAGATGTGTAACAGTGTGGCTGAGGACAGGGAGAGGGGATTACAGCAGTGAGCTGAGCTGATGGAGCAAGCTGAAAACCTGTAAGCTTGAATTTACAAAGAAAAACAAAAGGGTATAGGCAGTGTTCTGAGTTGTGCTGTGACTGAAGAGCAGTGGTACGTCACAGGCTGTAAGCCTTGAAGCAGGCTGGTATTGCTTAAATGAACAAATGAAGAGGATATTTGCACTTAGTTTTTAGTATTGTGCGTCCTGCAGTTCTCAGCATCTCGATCAGCGGTGTGTTAATGTCACAGCATACACTGTTTTGTTTTCCAAGTTTGGTCCTTAATCTGTTAGTTGCATTTCATTATCACCTCTAGGTCATTAGTGAAGTGACACCCAAGGGGGAAGAAAGAAATCAAATGACAATGTAGGTGATGTCTGACATTAGCCAAATGTCAGGCTTTCTGATAGAAGCATCAAAATTAATCTGAAAATGTTATACCAGTTTTAGTCATTTTCCTAAGAGATTGAAAACACAAGAAGCAGACTGATGACATTTTGATTATAGTCTCAAATTGCAAAGACCTTATAGAACATACTTTCTCCTCACACATAATTAAAACCTGCTGTTACCTTGATCTTTATTATATTTTTCCATGTCCTGGCAGGTCTCTTGGGCTTTGTATGCTATTGATCCTCGTTGTCTGAGCAAATGCAGTGTGTCAATATTGCTCAGATGAGCAAATGGCTTTTTCATTTTTAAGGGTAAAGATGGAAGGAAAACTGCATGGCAGAAGCAGTACAGTGAGATTTACCCTGTAACTGCTACAGGTGTGTCAGTAGGCTGCTGAATCTGGACCCAAGCATCCATCTGAGCTGGAAGCTTGGCTCTTATTCTTGAAATGAGAAAAAACACAGCCATCCCACATAATTAACACTTAAACTAGTGTAAATGCATCCTTGACATCTAAGCAGGTTGGGTTTTGTGGAGCAATGGGCAGCCCTTCAAGGAAAGCTAGTGCCTCAGCAGAGGTGGCATTTCATTGCTGCTGCTTGGCTGCACCCTAACCTGAGAAAATGAATTGTGTTGTGGCCAGGGAAGGGAAGAGTTTTTTTCCAATTTAAACCATTTTAAAGCATATTTAGTTCCACCATCTGCTGTAAACAGTAAAGCACCCTGCCTTAGTGTATTGCAAAGTGGCATTTTTACGGCAACAGAGAGTATAATGGGCTTTAATATGGTTGAAGTGTACTGTATAGAGCTCCAGTGGTAGAACAGCATAGCTGCAACTGATGGGCTTGGGAACTGCAGCTGGACAGGTGAGGTGCTGTGCAGAGCTTTGGGGGAGGAGGCACAGCACAACTTCGGGAACAGCTCCTGGCCGTCACTGCTTGCTGGCACTGTAATTGAATCAAGGGCAACTGCAGTCCAGCAGCCCTGAAAGCGGGCAGCTTTAGTGAGAAACATGAATCCCAACCCGAGTGCACCTGCGTTTTCTGCATGTGCTCTCTGCAATTTCAAAGGGTGTCTTGTGTTGTTCCTCCCTCGTTAACTCCTCTCCCATGCACACATCTGAGGACTGAAAGGATTGACCTACAGGTGTTTAAACCAAACCTTGCCTGAAGGTTGCGCTGACACGTTAAGGCTGTTCACACCTCTAACATAGAAAACACTGCTGCTCCCGGCTCTGGGCTGGTGCAGCTCCTGCTGACAGGCTGCTTGCGTTCAGCTGCTTTTCACACTGTCTCTTCTGTTGTTTCAGAGACTTTCCTATTCCATCTCCTGCACAATGCTTCCTTGACACCGAATAGCCATCGCTGCGGTCTGCCAGGGCTCGATCCTGCTGCTGAGTTGCAGTTCGGCTGGTATCACTGGGAAGGGACATCTGAGAAATGTTCTGTCATTGGCTTCTTATCTCAAGCCCTGCTTAGTTCTACCTCTGCAGAGCTGGAGTATTACAAAATACTGTGAGCCTGTGGCTGGGGACTTGCTGTCCTGGCCTGGGATCAGGACCTGCCAGCCCCAAAGGGATGCATGGTGGGGGTGGGCTCTGCTCCAGAGGCAGGAAGCAGCCCTGCTTGTGGGGTCTTATCTGAATTGATCTCGTGAAGGATTTTGCAAGCAAGGTTGTCTGGCTTTAAATGAATGGTGAGGCATGTAAAATAAACATTCATGTAATGTAAGGCCATTTGTAAAACTGTGGATTGTTTGACTTGACTACAGGCGTGATTTCTGGGGGTAAATTCAGCTGCAAGAAGAAACAAGGAAAGCCGTCCCCAGAGGTTCTTCTGGAGTAGCTTTTCCTCAAGAATTGCACAGGGTCTCCTGTCAACAGCTTTATTTGCTGTTTGCTTCTCCTGACGGATGGCTTTGGGAAAGTGGTCTTCAACTTAATCTCTACTCAAATTTGCATCATCTTAATGCAGAACAGTTGCACTGATATGGCTGGTGACAATGAGTTAAGCTCAGCTCAGGGTTCTCAAGGATATTAAAATGCTACAGAAGACAAATGCCTGGACAGAAAAATCCCACAATGGTCCTACAGCGATCATGAAAAAACAATGCATATATTTGGACTTTAATTTTAATGAAACTCACTGAAAACCTGAAATCCATTTACTTTTCCTCTTATAGGCTCAGAGAAGAAACAATGACTGCGAGGGGAAAGTTTGGCATTAGTGTGGGTGAAGCAAAGTGTTATGTGAAGTATTAAATTCCTTTGCAGAAACTCTGCATATAGAGAGTAAGGAGAAGTAGGTTTAAGAAACACTGTAAAATTAGACATCATAAGATTACTTTTTTATGGAATATGCAGTAGCTGCCACATAGAATAAATGTATGTGTTTCATTATATTTTTATTACATATTTAATGCACATTAAGGAGCAAACAACCATCAAAGAAAAAGAAACTTATTAGATTTAGCAAGTAATCCTATCAGTTTTATGTATGGCCATATTTCTTGAAAACAGGGAGAGATGCACGTCAGATGTCCTTTCCGGCTATTTAGTGAGCCGTTTTTCTTTGGAAGAACAATATTAATGGCTGTTTTGCTATGTTCATGCTGTATTGCATGAACATTTTGTCTTTTTTATTGTGGTTTCTTGTACGTGTGCCCACTGCAGCTCGAGCAATCCAGTAGAGCATCTGGAAAAATAGATTGCTTTGATTTTTTTTTTATCTCTAAATGGGCATTAGTTTGTGTGTGAGCTCCTAAGTTGTTTAAACATTTAGGCAAACATTGGAGATATTGTAGATGGTGTTGAAGAGTCATTTCACTTTGTCCTCCAGAAATGAAATTTGTGCAGTTACATGAGAAATTCAATGTTTCCTTTAATGTTGCCTTGGAATACTTAGTGATCAAGCATGCCTTCTTTCTATCAGTCTCTCTTTTGGTGCAGAATGTTGTTGTCTGTTATCCGTTCTTCACTGGTTTTGAACCTGCCCAAGCTTTTGTTCTCCCCTAGCCGAAGCTCTGGGAGCTGTCCCAGTCAGACCCCACATCCCTCCTGGGGCAGTGCCTGCTTAGCTGTGTGCCCTGCAGTGGGCAGTGCTGCTGGGGCTGCTCTGTGCCTCTGCTCTGCGGCGCTCCTGCATTCCTGCGTCCCCAGTAGTTGGGGCTTTGTTTCTGTTCGGGGACCCCTGGAGGTGTCTGTGCTGCATGCCGTGTGTTCAGAACCCAGAGATCATGCTGCTTGTGCTTCAGGAGATGCAGTGGCTTGTGATGCTTTATTAGTACCTGTAGAGATGTGAGCTTTTTTTGGCAGTGTACTTGTTAAAAGGCTTACAATTGCTGGTCAAAGATGCTTCAGGATGTTGTAAGCAAGTTGCCCTTATGGTGCTGATGCCTCTCCTGCTCCAGGGCTGCTGGGCAGTGTTTGCTCTCACTGAGCTCATGGCCCTGCCTGCCCCAGGCTTGGGCAGCCCGCCCTGCAGGGCTGAAGCTGCTCAGTAGTTTCCCTGGCCTGTCAGCTGCACAGCCGTGCCCTGAGCCAAGCGGGCTGCAAGTTACCACTTGTGGTGAGGCTGCTTGGGCTGGTCACAAGGCTGGCCCTACATCTTGGTGACTGTGGTGGTACTGGAAGGAATTGAGCAGTGACTCAGATGAAGTACCCCTTTGCTGGCCTGAGTAGTGACATAATACTAATGTTTTCAGAGATGTTGAATGGGCACTTTAGCAGAAGATGCTGAAGTGCTGAAAGCCAAAAGGGCAATACTTGTTTTCATGCTGAGTTGCTACAGTAAATTTAGCAATGAGACCTGACATTCTCTGCCTAATGAGAGCAATTTTTATGCTCAAGTTGTGATTCTCTTTATATAAAGGAAAAATAATGCTAAGCAGTAGCATATAGCTGCTGCGGCTTCATTTCCTACAAATGTCAAAGTACTTATTCATTTAGTTGACAAATGTCACTTCAGAAGAAAATTATTTCTGTGTAACAATCCTTCCTTCTTAGAATTTAAGTTTCTTTAAAGAATTGTTAAGGATTCATTCTACTGAAAGTATTCTGGGATTCCATATGTTCATGCCATCTATTATTAGAGCAAGCTGCTTGGATTTCTTCATTATGGAAGCTCCTTAAGTAACTTGACCATTGTGTTTAATTTCTACATTATTAAGAGAATTAATTAAGATTATTTCTGCAGTAATGATCTGGGAAGACCAGATGGAGCTTGGTTTACCTGGGCAATGAGCTGAGCTGAGAACTGGCCCTGGGGTCTGTGCTCCCAGCCATGGTGGGAGGGCTGTCAGTAGCACGAGGTGGTGGCTGGCCTCTGGCTGCTTGTCCTTTCACTGGTAGCTCTGTCAGGGAGCTCTCAAAGCCACGTCTTTATTTGTCTGATGCTAAAAGCCCCATGCAGCTATCAATTAAATGGCTTCAGGGCTAAACCAAACACTTGGAAAGCTTTTTATGACCCACTGTATGCTTTGTGCAGCTTTCAATGTGGGATAGGTTCAGAATTGCTTGGAAGCATCTTCACATGAGCAGCAGGCTTGTGAAGACTTGAAAAACAATGAAGTATAGCCTCAAAAGCTATAAGGAAAACTTCATAATGAATACATAACTTATTCCTAAAGCACCATTAAGCATTTTTGTATTTGTCTGGGTTTTAGTTGTTATGCTGCTAGAAAAGCATTGCTCCATTGTCACTTCATTCTAAGTGACCTTGCTTTTTCTGCAACATTTAATCAAGATCTGCATCCAGTTGCACTGAGCGTGCGGAACGCTGGCAGTGCTTCTGCAGAAGGACGTCTCCCTTCCTGGCCTTGGTCAGCTCTGGGGCTGCACCTCGTGGGTGTGAAGGGAATACAGAGCCTGCTGTGTTTTCTCATCTCAAGAACATATGCTGTAAGGCCAAGAAATGCTCAGGAAGGATTCAGGAAAAGCATACAGATGCTCCACTGCTTATCATAGGGAACTGTTCACTTTTTACAGCTACGTTTTAATGAAGCTTAGAGTTTCCAGTTTATTTGAATGAAATGACCAAAGAATGGTAATCACAGAAGAAAATTAAGTTGTTAATTCAGTGATAAGTCTGCTTTGCTTCAATGGTAGGAAACAGTGAATGCAGCAATGTACAGCTGGCTTGCTAAAGCAACCACCCCAGTGCTGCTTCTCCAGTGAGGAAGTTCTGTTTGCCTCCGTGTGCTTTCAGTGAGATTTACTTTGCTGAGAATTCATTGAATTCTGATAAGACAGGTTATTTTGGCTTAAGACGGTGTTATTCTATAGAATTCTGAATTGATGAGCAGTTGGAAATGTTTTCCCAGATTCTCCTGGTGGTTTTCTCAGAACAGTCCGTAGGGCAACTTGCTGGTCAAGAAGGAGTTGCTGCAGTTCGTAAGAAACTGTTTTTTCTCCCCTCACTTCATCAGTATGTTAAATTGGTTGACTGTCTGATCTGTCATGGAGAGAATCGCTGCCCAGAATCACCTACACTGAAGTGCTGAGCAATCAATGCAGTGGTGACCTTTAGTGGAGCTGGCATTTACCGGGCGGATCAGCTGCACGCAGTACATGACTGCTTGCCTGCTGCTTGTCCCTGCTACACGATTTTCCTCTTTTGTCTTGCTGGGCCTAACTTTTACCAAGAGGTTTTTTGCCTTTCTTGACATGATTGGCAGGAGGAAGGCTGTCTGTCTTTTGACCTAACAAATCCAGCGAACTGAATGATGCAGTAAAGTGATGTAGGGCTGGATTTTTAAAACTCAAGTGTTAAAGCAGCCAGATTTCTTGCATAAGGTATCTTGTTCTCCTTTTCATCGTTGTGCCCCTATTGGTAGGCAGTATGAAAAAGTGAGTGTCCTTGGCTGCATGCAGCACTGCCCAGCAACAACCAGAAACACTGGTGTGTTATGAACAGTTTTGCTCCTGAAACCAAAGCACAATGTTGTGCAGATGCTCTGGAGAAAAACAGTTCTGTCTCAGATGAATCTAAGGCACTTGTATTCCCTCCCCCCTTGTCCCATACCATACAGAGGTAAGTGCATGGTCTGTTCAGCCTGGGCAGGAAGGCAACAGGAGGACAGAAAATTGCCCTGGGTCACTGTGGATGTGCTTTTTTTTTTTTTTTTTAAACCTGCCCCTGTACTCCCTGTATTTTCTTAAGAATTTGGGCTTTTTTGTTTTAAAATTTGACAGTAAAACCTCATTTATTTACAGGAAATGCTTTGTATTTTTTAGCAAAGCCCACTTAATTGGGAGTTAGTATTGCACAGGTCCACTGGGCATGAAGTGCTGTCTGCTCCTTCTGTCTCACCTTGCCCTCTTTCTCCTCCCCTTGGCCATATTTCTTCATGCTGCAAACAATGCACAAGAGCCCTGTTTTTGCTTAAGAGTTTGTTCATCTCACTGCCTCCTGCTCTGTAAGAGAACCTGTACCTGACACGTCCCTTCTGCTCGTAATGAGCTTTCACTCAAGGCACTGATCAATAGCAGAAAGCTGCAGGTCTGTCTCTGTTGCTTGTTTTCTCTATCTTGAATCTGCCAAGATAGATTAGACCATTGCCAAGGTCACTCAATATGCTGCAAGTGAATGAAAAGATATCTAGTGGACTTTTTAGGACAGGACTGCAGAAAGGCAAGGCTGGAGCTCAACTGAGTGCACCATGACAGATCAAATCTATATCAAGGTCACAGAGGGTGTTAAAGTGAACCTTTGACATGTGAGCAACATACGTGTCTGCTCACCAGAGGAGAGGTAGTCGCACTGGGTCCTAAGGGGAAGCATCTTGGCAGCATACCCATGGGAAGGAACAAGCAAGAAATTCAGGAACTGCAGTCAGGAGCTCAGGTGTAGCTCTCAAAATCAATGGGAAATCTGTATGTTTCCCTGATGGCTCCACGCAGCAGGAGGGAGAGCAGCCTTGTGCAAAGCACCTGACTTGTGTTGATGCAGCTGGAGGCAGCAGTGCTGGATTGCAGCCAGTGCCTGCATGAGCACTGGATTTCAGTGCCCCGCGTGCTCCTCTGTCCTGGGCTGCTCGCACAGCTGGGATGTGTGACTGCTCCTCTGATCAACAACTAGGGGAAACAGCATGAGCCACTTAAAGAAAGCTCTTTGGTAAGCAATGACTAAAATGACAGAAGCAAGATCTATAGTAAATAGTAATATATCTTCATAGACTGCTGTGGTGGGGACAAATGTCTTCATGGCTTGTATGTCTGAAAGCTTGTCTGTTTTGTTCCCAGTCCCAGTGGATGGTCTAATAAAATATACCATCTGTATAAATCTTTCAGCCTCAGATCGCCTGCCACAAAACAAATAATAAAATTAGGCATCTTCCTAATATAGTTGCTTCATTTAGTGGATTGCCACGGCCCTGTTGTACTGACACAGAGCCCCATTTGCATTAGTGCTTGTCCTTAGCTGCAGTATCTGTACGTTGAAAGTCTTGCATGGGAAAAGTATGAGTCTTTGGGTTTAAAAGAAGTAAAACTTGCTGCCATAGGAATCAAAAGAAATCTTTCTTTGCTCTTCATTCTCAGGTTTTGGATATAGGACTTCTTCAAAACTGGCAGCAATTAGATCTAGGAAAATGAAGTTCACTTTCTCTACACTGAGATGAAATGTAGTTGCATACATGATAAAACTCTGTTTTCATACTGATTAGATCAGTTGTTTTGTTTAATGTCAGTTGGGTTATTCATACAGGCTTAAGTAGAAGCGTGTGCTTAATTGCCCTCTTGGCCTGGAACCAAAGCAGCTAGGAATGCAGTGATGAAAGTAACGGGAGCCTGAGAGATCTTGGGATGCATTAAGGAAGATATGAGGACAGTTCTGATTTCCTCTGCATTCCTCTGCCTCTAAGGACACCCTCACTGGGCTGAGCGAAGTATGACTGATGTTAATGGATGAAGGGAGTTGTGGTAATTAGTTGAATTGTAAAAGAGAATTTCATAAAATTATCTGTAGGAGAAACACCACCAGATAATTACAAACCATCAAAACGATGAGCCTACTGCAATTGTTCTGTTTGACCTGGAGCCTTCAAAGGCTGGCAAGATTTAAAACCCATTTGAGTAGTCTAACTGCACAGTGCCTGAATGTTAGCTGGGAAAACGCAAGCAGAAGACTGCAGCTGTGAGGATGCCTGCACTTATCCTACAGTTTTATCTCTGCTTCTAATTGAATTTTAAATGTGCTGACCATGAGTCAGGAGCAAGGCCAGACTAAAGCTCCAGATGAAAATGCAGCAGCGGCACTGAATCTGCCCCAGAGCTGCCTTCTGGCTTTGAAACTTCCAACACTGATCACATTGAGGCTTATCAGTTCAGTGCCTCCTGTTTACCTGTCTCCACCTGTACCAAGGCTGGGTGCATCAGAAGCTTTGAGCCCTGTGGCTGTGGTCACCACGTGTGTCCTTGAGTTGGAGAAACTGTTTTGCTCAGAGTTTGAAGCAGGCTGATTCCTTGTAGCCAGTAGGGCAAGAGTTTGTACTGTTCCCTTTTTTCCTGCTCTAGCATCCATGTCACTGGGGAGTTGGGCTCTGAATTTTAGGGGATTGTGATCACTCTGCATCTGGCATTGCAGCCGTGCTATAGCAGCATTGGTGCTGGGATGCCCTGCTGCTGGCAGCTCACTGCACCTTCTGCTGCTGCAGGCCAGCCTGCTGAAAGCATGGCCTCGTGAGCAGCAGGCAAAGCAAGCATCTGTGTTCTTTAACAAAATGGGTGTTTTAAGCAGAAATCAGACCTTGTTCTTTGCTGGGATGCCCAGAGTGGCAGTGTGATGCAGGATTTTGATTTGGTGTGGGAATTGGGTGGGTTTTGGTGCGGATGCTGTGGAAGGCACTTTCAACTCAACCATAAGAATCAATTTTTAGCATTCTGGGTTCCTTGTCTTGGTGTTGGGCTCCTTGAAAGAGCTTCAACTCAGGAGTCCCCTTCCTGAAAGGGCCAGGGAGCTTATTAACTCAGTATGGGTAGGATTTCAAGATTCACTAGGCTGCTCCTCACCTGGCCTTCTCCTGAGTCACTGTGGTTTTCTGTGCGTCATCTTCACTGTGACGAGGCTGCAGTGCACGCTCCAAGTTCCTCCAAAGCTTTGCTCTCTCACTGGTGTGCAAAGGCTGGTGGTACATCTGGAATACTCAATGGCTGCCAGAAAACTGGGATTTCTGCCAGAGAACTTCAACAGAATTTATAGAAAATAAATGTAGAAGTTGAGTTATGATTAGTGCTTCATGTTCCCAGGTGGTGTAACTCCATTTCTGTTAGTGAGGCTGAGCTGAAATCCAACTCCCTTTACTTTTTTTAATGAGAATGAGAACCTGGTTATTTCCCAAATGGTGAGATGCTTTTTGATTGGAAAGGAAGAAGTTCACAGAAATGCTGCAGTTTTCCTTTGGCATAAAGCACAATCTGAAGCTACCTTATTAAATGTCCCTGTGAATAATAAAAAACCACAAACCAAAACCAGCAGCATGCAATTAATTTCAAAATACTTTGGGCACTTTTCTGGTTTCCAGCTGACTGTATCTGCCTCTTCCTTAGGCCATAGAGTTGATTGTAATTCCTTAAAGCTGCAGGCCTGGGATGCCCATATCATTGAGGAGATCTACTAACCTAGGAAAAAAATTTATCAGTGTGTTCTGTTAAGTGAAGCAGAAGCAAAAGGCAAAGTCTCTGGTAAAGTTTTTGTGAAATGGATGGTGAGCAACTCAACTCATTTTGCATACTTCACTTGAGGAATAATAGGCTCGTAGGGCTCACGACTTTGTCCTCTTGGCATGTTGTTACGTTGTTCAAGCCTGCAGACTGTAGCTGACAAGCATCAATATTGTCATCGTCATCATTACCTTCTGCAGCAGCTGAGACCTGGCCATCTCAGGGGTGCCATTTCTGGGCTGGCATCTTATTTCTCTTATCTGCAATAAGCCTCCCGCTGGGCCCCATCCATAATATTCAAAGACATCAAAATGGTCTCTTGCTGCCCTAGAGACTTCTTTTATGTCTCTGCCATACAGAACTCACGCATTGTTTGGAAGAGGGTGGCATAGAACAATAATTTATGAACACTACAGACCAAATATAGCATGGTTTATGTCTGACAGCACTAGGCAGGGAAAGCAACAAGATGATCTAAGATATGAGAGCTGGTAGTATTTTACAAGTTTAGTGGTTTTAGAGCTTTGATCTGAAGTAATGTACATTTTTTGACCAATGCAGTCATGGTAGGACGAGTGTAACAGCCAGGGACAGCCACTTGTTTACACCTGATCTCTTCCATGAGCAGATTCCTCTGTCAGTAACACGAGCAGCAAAGCAGAGTTCTGGGAATTGTTGCCTCAAATGTGCTTGTGATGAATGGGTTAATTGCAAGTGATATGGTGGTATCTGAAAGCTTTGTGTGACAGCAGGGTGTCTGCATGAGCATCTGAAAGGGGGGTAGCTGCCTTGGTGAGCAGCAAGTGGCTGTGAGTGCCCCCAGGGGATGGGCTCTGCTCCCTTACCTGGAGAACCTGGTGCCAGAAGCCAGGAGGTGATGGAAGGAGGGGAAGCCCCTTCCCAGGTGGCTGGGCTGGCTGCTGAGAAATCGGGTTCTGATAGATGAGCTGGAATTCCATAGCTTCCGTGGGAGCTGAGTGTGAATATCAGCCTGTCAAAAACCATGCAAGAAAGAAGCTGACCTTATAAATAAATAAATCTCTTCTCAGACCCGCACTACTATGAAGGCTTGCTCACAGAAGCTGTCGAAAGTGTCAGACATGCAAAGGAGAATCACTTTTTTCATCTTCCTTCTGTAGTTCTTCCACTCAGACCTTGTCTTCCTGCTTTCACAGACAGGCTTGGTATGTTTTCCAACTTGAGAGGTCCAAATGGGGCCTACTCTATATAGGGCATTGCCTGGATGGTTCCATGGATGTGGGATGGGAAACCACACGTAGCCATCTGGCATTTCACCCAGCCTCCCATCCCAGCCGGTTGATGTTTTACCAAACCTGTTCAAACCAAATAGCAGGCTGAAGGAATCTGGCAAAAGTCGCCCAGCAACTTGGCAAAGCAGCTGGGAATCCGTGTGGCTGTACAGATACAGGGGGAGGCTGTCAGCTGCACTTCCATAGGAACAGCCCTCTGGAGCATCAGGTCAGTGATGAGAAGGTTGGAAGAGACATGACCTTTTTCCCCCTCGATTACTAAAGATTCTTCCCCCGTACCAAGGGGTGCTGTCGTGTCTGGAGTGCCATAAATAAGGCCAAGCATAAACATTCTTTGAAATGGTGCTTGAAGGAGTAGAATAAACCTTACATGGTGCATTGCCTCTAATCCCTCTTGTGCTTAATGTGTGGTTGCACATGAAATCTTCTACCTTGGCATTTTCTGTCATTTGGCTCCTCTATTGGAAGAGCATGTCTTTGCTCTGTGCCACGTTACTGCTCAGCTGTGCTGTGTTTGTCCATTTGGGCAACCCTGCTGGGATGGAAGATCCCTCAGTGCTTGAGCAAACAAAGACTGCACAGGTTAGTCAGTGGGTTTTCCTTTAGTGCCATCACACAGGACATGAACAGGGAAGTCAGCTTCCTCTTAGTAAATACCTGTTAGCTTGTGCTCATTTTAATGTTAAAAGGAACTGCAGGAAAAAGCAGCATCTTTTTATTAGGGGGAACAAATGTTGGAATAACATTTGCACTTCCAGGCTGAAGGCTGATAGGAGTGTAAGCCTTAAGCTTGTCATTTTTGTGCAAATGCCTCAGAAGTTTTAATACTGGATATCATTTCTTATCTCTCCCTCCCAAGTCTTGCTTCTCTTTTAGGTTGTTTCAGATGCAGTAACCTGGGTGCTGCTGCTTAAATGCATGTCTGAGGAGGGACCAAACATCTCAAGTTTGTCCCAGCCCTGCAGCCCTCCCACACTGAGCAGTGCCCCATGTGCTGAGCCGCCTGCATCCTGCCTGGGTGCTGAGCTACACCGGTGGTGCTCCAGCTGGAGCTCTCCAGATATGATCCCAAACTGCAGCAGCAGCGATGCTACCTGTCTGACTGCTCGGAGAAATGCCGTTACTTCTTTGAGCCGTTACAGGGCTCCTGTTGCACTCGGAGGCCCGGAGTACATCTGCACCGTGTGGCTGGCTGCACACGCTGGCCCGCTCAGTGCTCAAGGAAAATGATCCATGCTGCCACGAGAAAGCAGTGCTGTCTGCCTTCCAGCGCAGGCAGTAATCTGGGTCAAGCACGGAGCTCTGGCGATGTGACTGCAGTCAGTGCAGCCTTGTCCACAGCTTGGAGTGTGGCCAGAATGAGCCCCTTCCTTACAGGGCTGGCCATTTCCACTGATATATTCTCCTATTTTCTGTACAGTTTCCACAGGCTCGCACGCTGGCTCCAGTGTCATGAGATAAAATTTCCTTTTATTTATGTCTCAGCTGCATGATCCGGAGAGGCTGCTGGTCTAATAATGAATGTCTGTCACATAATTCAGAGTAAATACATCCCGTGGTAGGTAATCATATGTTGAGCACAAGTCATTTACAAATTCAAATGCTATGTTCCCTCTTTTTTTTTTTTTGAGGATTTAGCAATGGGGAAATTTAAAACCAGAATATCTCATCTGAGTGTCAGGTTTAATTTCCACTTACTAAAAATATTAGTTGAGATGATATTTAAGAAATTTAACTCAAAGAATTTATTCAGAGGAAATGCAAGTGCCTGTGGAACCTTTGTTCTCAGTGGAAACAAAACACTGTGGGATGATTAAATGCTGCTCTGTGAGCTGTGCATTTCAGACACGCGGAGTTCAAAAGCACCTGGGTTGACTGAGGAGTGGATGGGAGCAGGCAGTGGCAGAGCTGCTACCCGGGGCAGCTCACACTGTGCAGTAGGGTAACGCACCTGCCTTGCTTCTGCGAAGCGGGACCAGCTTTAATAATAATAATTCTTCTCTGGGGCATAACTTCCATATACTTTCATTATGGTAAGTAGCACGTAAGGCCACTTCTGCAGTTAGTGTTGTACACTGAGAGCTGGGGATGTGGGCTTGATTTGTTATTCCCCCAGGCTTTTCTGTGTGACTTTGGAGATGGCTCTGCTTCTGCAGCGGTGCCCACTGGTGGCTTTTCCTCCCCTGTGCTTGTTTGTGCCCATTGCCTTCTGAGCTGTGGGGGTGAATGCCAGCAGTACAGCCAGGTTGGAATTGGGAAGAGAACCTGGGAGATGTGGTGGGCGACTTTAAGCACCAGAAGGGATGTGCTGCAGCACAGAGTGTTTGCCAGCCATGTCTCTTCCATCCCAATGCTTTTAAAATAAGGGTTTGTAAACTAGAGAACAGTGATATACAACAGTGTTCATTTGTTTTCCTAATTACATCAGGTGCAAAAGATGACTAGGTAATACAAACCTCAGCACGGGCAGTGTATTCCCTTCGTGTATTGAAACTGTGGACAAAGCTTTATTGCGTAGATTTGTCCATATTAAAGACCACTGGTTTGAGTACTGAAAACTGATTTGCTCCTTTGCAAAGGCCTTGTTCTTTGAACACATCCGTAACCCTGGTGTGCAGAACACAACCACGGCTTGTGGGCGCTGCTGGATTTCAAGCAGCCCTCTGCAAGATCTCAACCTTTCTGCAAGATTCCTGTGGAAATGGGGTGCTTCAGCTGCACAGCTCTTCTGCTGTGGGGGAAGCAATGGGACGTGGCAGAGCAAGGAGAGGAGAGGTTAACACTGAGCCTTTTCTGTA
This sequence comes from Perdix hodgsoniae, assembly GCA_035772895.1. Lineage (NCBI taxonomy): Eukaryota > Metazoa > Chordata > Aves > Galliformes > Phasianidae > Perdix > Perdix hodgsoniae. Next base: position 7,454,782 of record JAPSGF010000029.1, on the reverse strand, counting down.
CGCTTGGGGGGAAAATCTGCTGCTTTATTCCTGCTCTGTGACACCTGTACTTTCCCGTACTACAGCTGGGCACGTCAGGTCAGTGAATGGAGCTGCACACGTGCCAGGCGTGAGAAAGCTCTGCTGCAGGGCGGTTTGCCGGCACTGGCAGCACTGCGGGCGGCGAGCGGCAGGGCTGGGCAGCTTCAGCTGCTTGCGAGATTTGTGGGGCTCTTCGCTGGGCTTGACGCACTGTTCTTGGCGGGGAGGGGAAGGCGCCTGGCCAAGGAGTTGCCTCTTGGAGCAATGCTTTCTCGTGTCTGCAATACTTTCTTCTTCAGCTGATGTATTTAAGATCCCCTGACCCGCATCGCCCCCCCCCCCCCCCCCCACGAGCACACCCCCCCCTTCGCGCAGACGGAGCAGCGCCGCGGGGCCCCGCGCGGCCCGGAGGCGGCGGGCACAGAGCGCCCCCTGGCGGCGCACCCCGCGCGGCCCCCGCGGAAATGGTGCGGCTGAGCGGGCGCCGCGCTGATGGCGTTCGACGGGAGCCGCAGGGCAGCGCCGGCTGTGGGGGTGAATAAGGCGTGGCTGAGCGGGGCGGTCCGAGCTGCCCCTGCAGCCGCACACCTGGCCCTGCGGCAGCGGCTGCGTTCCGTATCGCAGAACAGCAGCTGGAAAGGATGAGCTGCGTTCTTTCTGCGAAGGTTTAGGGGAGAACAAACTGCGTGCTTTGACTCCTGCACATCGGGTTTCCTTTTCAAATAATCCTTCTACCATCCAGGAGAGCTGTGGAAGACTATGAGCATGTTTGTGTTGCGTCCTGTTTTTAGGAACAGCTGACAGCAGAGGAAGTTAAGACGTACTTAAGAAACTCATAAACCAAGACTGTAACAATTTTGTGCAATTTATAGGGTTTATTTAATGAGCTCGGGTAACATGGAATGAAAATTGTTCCCCAAAGGCCCCAGTCAAGTAGAATATTGAACTGGAAAGCAGACTGTAAATTGTGCTTTAACTAATGCTGTGTGGCTATTGCTTTTTCTGGAACCCCATTTCCTTTGTGCAGGAGGAGTAAGGAAGGGTGGCTGCGATGCCCTGCGGGGGCTGAGAGGCGACTCCTGGGCTGCGGGAGCCCTTTGGGAGGCAGAGGGGCACCCAAGGAGTGAGAGCGCAGCTGTCCTCACTTCAACTCTCCTCTCCTGCTTAAACCTGTGTGTGGATTTGAGTGTGGTGAAGTAAAGAGCATTAATCAGAGTGGGGAGGTGTTTCTTATTTGCTTTATTCAGTGACATCTTTTGCCTGGTTATTTGTTGGGTGGGTACAGTTTTGTCTCTGTGCTAACTGAAGTGCTTACACAAACACCAACCCGTTTGCAGTGCACTGGGCAGAATGTCTGTGCTGTCAGTGGTGTGGCTTCTCTGGTGCCTGCGCTCAGAGCTCAATGTGCAGATGTTGAGTTGCTCCATGATACCTGAAGGAGAGCTGAGCAGCAGGGTGAAACTCTGCTTAGAGATGCATTTACTGGTTTGAAGCTCAGATCAGATCATTTTTGGTGTTTTCATCTTTTTATCCAAGTCAAGGAATGAGTGAGAATTCTTGGGAGATACAAAGTAAATTCTATTAGCATTACTTTCTGTTTGAATTTTTTTGACAACTTACTCTTTGTTCCCTTAACTGATGGCAAACTATTGAGTAAAAAATGTAGAGTGAATGTGTGCAAGAACTGGAATGGAAGAAGATTATCAGCAGACCAAAACAACGCATGTTTGAAGACTAATTGTTACAAACTACCTTATCTGGATAAGCAAACATTTTGCAACAGGTTGTTTAGAATAATCAAGTGTCTGGGTTGAGTCTAACTGAAATCAAATGGAACTGAAATCTCATTGGCTTCAATGGGTAGAAATGAGAGGGCGCTTCTGTGCACCTGAAAGAAAGAAGACTAAGATTTCTCGAGGGCAAAGTGAGTGGGAGTGATTGCTCTGCCTTTTAAGCTTTATTGATATGGTGGCGGCACGGCTCTGCTTTAGTTTTTCTGGTGGAACTGCAGTCATCTTCAAGTCCTGCCTCCACCCACGGCGGTCTTGCTCTGATCCCAGAGGCTGTGCAGCAGGGTAAGGAGCTCTCAGTGTTCAGCAGTGCCCGGCACCGTCCTGGTCAGGTCCTGGGAGGGATGATGCAGTCCAAAGGTTTGTTCTGGGAAGTGCTGGGCACGGAGCGTGCTGCTATGGCTCAGCTCCAGCGCTGCTGGGTGAGCTCTGGTTGGTGCTCAGCAGGGTGCAGCACGTGGGGCCTCCGAACCACCCCTGGGATGGCGGCAGTGGCATTTCCATTTGATGTGGCCATGTTGGGCCGAGCTGGCAATAGCGAGCTGAATGTGGTGGAGGAAATTAGCACGCTGACAGCTGCATGCCAAGTATCCAGTATAAATGCATCGCTGTCAGAGAGACAAGGCAACTCTGTCGCCCTTTCATCAGATGTAATTGAATGCCTACGGAGGTGGTAATTACAAATACCATCCAGACTGCACAGACTCATTTGTCTTTGCTTATCATCAGAGCAAGTATATTGGTCATTACTAAAGCATTAAATATCTTTTGAGAGGAACACGAAAATCAGATTAATAAGGCCTGACGTGCATGATAAAAAAAATAAATTCTTCTCTGAAAGTCAAGTTTTCTAGGTAGAGCAGTGCCAAGTTACTCTTTTAGCAGTCTGACCTCATGTTATCCTGGGAGAAGCAGCATCTCTGCAAAAGCCACTTTGGGTTTTTATTACTGAAGGAGTTCTTCATATTTTGCAGCCATCTGAGTTGCTTTGAGATTTAATGTACTGTCTGGATTATGAACCTGATTGCTGTGGAGTTAGTGGTATGAAACTGCTGTAATGGAATTGTAATGAAAATCTGGTGAATAAAACTCTACAATGGAGATTGGGGTTCCAAGCTTATTTAAGGAAGATGTGACAGCACCTGCATGAAGTGCGTACAAATGGGGAGCTGCACGGGCAGAGCTACTGGAATGACCTCCTGTTCATGTCAGAGTAAACAGAACTTGCTCTTCGTGCAGCATTCTGACAGTAGGTGTTACATTCTGTCTCGGCTGTGGAGCAGGGGTTTGTAGTCCAAGCTGCTATTTCCCTCTGCGCTCATAGAATTAATTTTGCCAGTGGTTTCTCTGGCACTTTTTAGTTAAATTGTAGCATGTCAAAGTGCTCTGAAATCTGGCTTAGCCCAAATCCTCCTCAAAAATGTGGGTTGTTATCAGAGGCTTATAAAGCCCTCCCTCCCCTGAAAACCCATTATCACTGGACAGGGTCTTTCTATCCCTTACACACACAGGTGTGTGCAAAATGGGGCACCACTGGGGGACTTAAGCAGCTGCTGAATCCATCATTTTGGATTTAATTTGGAATTTGTGTTATCTGAAGGGTGTGGGCCAACTGTAGTGGGCTGAAGTATTCCCTAACAGCTTGCTGATTGCAGGCTGTATGCATGCAGTGTGTGTGTGTGTGATGAGAGAAAAAATATGCTAAGATGTATTCCTCCCCTGCTTTCCAAAGCATTCAGGCAGGTGGAAAAGAACCCCCCGAAGCTGCCCATCCTTGGTGCAGGTGCTGCAGTGGGGCTGGTGAAGTGGCTGCGCAGGCAGGAGATGGCCAGGAACAGCTTTCTTCCAGAGTGGGAGACTCAGCTCTATAGATGGAGCTGTGTTTAGATATTCCTAATCAGAAAAAGCCTTTAATCACTTAGTTTTAGCCCCAATTTAGATTTTCGTGCATGCCAATTAGTAGAACCTTGTTTTCTAAAGATACAATCTTTCCTATTTTGAAAGCTTGACAGTTCTAATGCTCTCAAATTATCGGAGCTGACATGTCTCCTCAAGAACGCTTTAATCTGATTCTTCCTTCTTTTATAGTCTGTCACAATGACTCAAAAAAAGCCCAACCACCCCACAAAGAAAACAGAAAAAACCCACCACCATTCCAATGAGGTGTTTTTTTTTTTTGCCTTTCTTGAGCCCTGCAAATATTACAAAGAACTGTTAGGGCTCAGCACCCAGGGTGCCAAGGGCACGTGGCAGCTCTGAGATCAGCAGCAGCACCTCTGAGCCTCGCTTTTACAGAAGGGGAAGGGGCTCTTGGGAGAGGATTCAGTGAGCAGAATAAAGATGATGATAGCCAAACCGTGTTTAACCAGGCAGTGCTCAGAAGTGGTGCAGCTTTGTCACAGCGTGTTGGCACTGCCTGCTGCTGTGTGCTTTGTGGGTCTGTGCCTGCCCTGCAGGCAGAGTGCTGGAGATGGGGCACTTTTGGTAAGACCACAACTGGCTTTTCTTTCCAGAGTGTGAAACTGTGGGATTCTGATAACATTGGAAAGCCCTTGTGGTCCATTTGTAGACCATTGTATTCTTGTAACTTGCTAATCATCTGCACCCACTCGAAGCAAGGTGGGGATGCCAGCCGATGGGTTTAGTCCTGGCTTGTGGTCAGCCTTGCAGTCCCTTCTGACTGGGGTAAATTACTACAGGAGCATCAGCATGGGAGGGGGGAGATTATAAAACTTAGTGAGATCCTCTGAGATGAAAGAAAATATATGAATGGGTGATGTCAGCGCTATTGGTTTTCTTTTTTCCTTAAATGAAACCAATTAATGATTGCAGCGGGAGTTTGAGTGGTGGATGGTGTAAAATAAGAGCAAGTGAGAACATCCAGATTTGATGTTAACATGCTCAGGTATCAAGTTGTATGCTGCTTGGTGCTTCAAATGCTTAGTCATAGCAGGAGGACTTGCTTATTATTCTGTGGAGGGATAGCGACAGGATATTATGCATTAACAATCTAGATTCCTAATTAAAAACAAACAGGGGATGCAATCTCTCACAATCAGAAGTGTTTAATCTGCGGAGGCTTAATTTTATGATACTCTTAATCCACCACATCTGCATATATAATGGCAGGTAAATAACCTGTTGTGAATGATTGATGTGAAACTCTAAACAAAAGCAAATTTCATCTATGGGTTGAAATGTCTTCTGAGTGATTTGAAATCTACTCTCCAGTTGCCTTATTTATCCCGAAGACACTGGAGCACGAGATCTCTGTGGTTTTTGTTACTGTTTACAAAAATAATAATTTGATGCAGTTCACGCTTATTCTGTGCCTTTGAATGCTGTGCTCTCCCCACAAAATAAGGCTGTAGGAGGATGGAAAGCTGTGCTCACCTTCTCTGCAGTCCTCGTGAGAGGTGATGTGTGGCGCTGAAGGAAGGGGAGGGAGGGTGCTGCGGCTGCAGGAATGTCACTTTCAATTAAACTGTCCTCTGCATCCTGTGACGTCCAACCCAGGACACCTTATCAAGTTTTATGCTGTCTCAGGCGGCTCCAGCACTGCTTTGCTGCTCTCCTGAGCCTTCTGCTGAAACCCATAGCTAGTGGGTGTGCGTCCTGTAGGCGCTTGAGAGACCTACCATCATCTTTGATGGACTGAATCAGACCCATGATGAATATGACACAGCAGCGTTATCTGCTAGATTGCAAGCAGGTATAGATGGGTACAGTTGCTGATTTTAGCCTCTCACCACGTGAGGATCAGCCCTTGTTTGCTGTACAAGAGGCGGTATTCAACACTTACTCATTAGAAACAACAAGGAATGTGTACTGGGGGACAAAATATAATGGCACAAAAATTCAGAGCAGAATAAACAAAGAAGAGCTGTGTGATGAGCTTGTACTCAGCTGGGAAATGCAAAATGATAAAGACATTCATGCTAGGGAAGAATTGTAATTGCTGAGAGGAGTTGAGCAGAGTATAAACAGGCTTTGCCAGCTCAGATCTAATAAAGTCTTCATCCAAGCCCAGGAAACCCGTATGCAGTGTGCTTGTTTGCTCGACAGAGCTGCTGAATCTTCAGCACTGAGAGCAAAGGTCAAGAACTGAGGTCTCTGAGCTGAGCAAGAATGTTCTGGTTGCTTAATGGCTGAAGGTGGATTAGGGAAGGTGAATATAGCAGCTCTAATCAGCAGTACTGGGACGTGGGCATGGAGGTCTCCTTTGTACGCGCATCTTTTGTTTTGCTGTAGTGCTAGCACAGTGGAAGTGACATTTAAATATTTGATGAACATGGATATTAAACAGGGGAAGTGTATTAAACAGAAATTCATATTGCCTTGTATGCCACTTAATTGTGTAATGGGAGTTGCTCTTGGTGGTAATGTGCCATTACTGAGCAAACTGTACATGCTCACTGTGCCTACTGGGGCCCAGGGGCAAAGAGGATTGATTCTGCTGGAGGTATATGAAAGGGTTTAGGTTAGGATCCAGGAGAAGCATCCTACAAATTAATCTGTAGGATGGAAGATGTCACAGTCCAGCAACCTAACAATGGTCAGAATCAAAGATCTGTTTCCTTCCTAAGTAGATTACTGGGTGCTTGTTCTTTACTGTGAGCACGGTTAATAACTGTAATATGACAAGATAAAACAGGACTCTACAACTGTAAGCAAGCAGATAAGCCCCACTACTCCCAAAGCAGAGCAGTTCATTGCAGGGTATAATCTCAGCATACGGGGAAGCCAGGTTTTGCCCTGATGTGCTGTGCGAAGCTCCTGCTGGAGAAGCAGTGAGATGCTCAGGCGTGTTTTCTTGGTGCCTCGGAGGCACTTTCAGCCCAGTGCTCATTCTCTGAAGCCAACACTTGGTGTGCTGGCAGCAGCAGCTGACAGCAGGCCCACCTGGCCAGCAGAAATCTCTGCAGCTCATTGGAAGTGCAGGGAACCTCAGCGTGATGTGCTCTGCTCTGCCCACTGCCCTCAGCCTGTGGCTGGTGGGTGCCTTGGGGCTGGGCAGTGACCTCAGGCCTGTCTTTGTGTGCAGAAGATCTCTGTAAAGAAACTGGTGTGTGAAAGGAGCTCGGGAAGCCTGCTTAGTTTTCTACTAGGGGGTTTCTGCTTGAGGTTCAGGTACAGCATGGAGATGACCTTCCAGTTGCTCTCCTTTCCACTAGGCAAGAAATGATGCCCATCATCTTGCACAGTGCTGCTGACAGAGGAGAGGAGGGGGGATTGTGTTGTGTTCTAACGGCAGTGAGGCTTATTGTGTCATGTCAGGAGCAACCAGTCTCTGAAAACTTTGGTTATAAGTTTGGTTATAAAAGCAATGTGAAACAAAAAAGGGGAAACTGTCAGCCACTGGGTTCCAGCGCATAACTGGGAGAAGAGGAAAAGTGTTGCTTTTTCTTTTTCTACCTGGTATTTGGGCTTGCTAAAATTGCTGATAAACTCTAGTAGTGACATGACTAATAACTAAAACCAAAGGATGAGGAGTCCAGGTGACACCAGAGCAGGAGCACCTGGGCAGTGGGACTGGCGCTCGGTTCTGGTTTGTGCTGATGGGATCCCTGCGGTCTCTTCGGGTACAGCTCTGACCTGCCCTTCTCAATTACTGTGCTTTGTCTCCCCCTGAGCGTGAGTCACTGCGGTGGTGCAACAGCCGGCTGCTGCACATACAGTGCTTGTGAGGAGTTGTGTGTGAGCTCAAGAGAAAAAACAATGGAGGGATTTGGAATAATGGAATAAATCATTTAAGGGAAGAAAAGAAAATGACTTGCTTTCCATAACAGCTTGTGACAGGAGGTTCTTTTTACTATTACTGTATTATGAGGAGAAGGTGGTTCAAGGTCTGCTAATGGCGTTCTGCTTGTGCTGCCTCTTCCACAGAGGTGCCTTCTGTAATAATTTGCTAGATTCTGCTCCTGCTGTTTGCAAGTGCAGAAAAATGAGATTCTGAGGCTCACTTTGAGACTTCTGCTGCAGGGAAAAGGAACACTAATAGCAGATGAATAATTAGTCTGTTGTTCTAAGGAGGAGATAACATACTCGGTGCATGCCTGTGTTATCGCAGAGGTTATGTGGCAGCTCTGATAGCACTGCCTCTTGCTAAGGCTGCCTGACACTGCTCACTGTGAGAGTCCTCCATCAGAAGTAAAACTTTACAACGTGAGCTCTTGCTAAGTGAGAAGCCAGATGCAGGTACGGTGCAGTATTTTCAGTTGCTGCTTCCTCTCTGAAGGAAAGTATTTCCTGTACAGAAGAGTTTTCTTCCTAAAGAGTGTCTTCCAGCTTGTGTTTCAGGTGTAAGCTGCTTCTGGAAAGTGGTTTGTTGAGAAGTAGGATTCCTTTGCATAAATCAATGTCCCACATAGCAATGCCAGGTGGGCAGCAGGCAGATATTTTAAACAATCAGTGTGATGAAGGCCACCTCCAGGACAGAGTGCTGCATGAGCCTGCTCCAAGCAGCTCTGCATCCCTTCCTCCTAAGTTGCACAGCACCTCCGCCTACGAGCAAGAGGTTGGCTGACACAATTTGCCTTTTTGTGATGGATGCAGGGTGCCATATGGAAGCAACTGTACTGAAGGGTTTTGTTCTGGACTGGACCAGTCAAGCTGACTGCTGGAATTGTAAGCCTACTTGAAAACTAATTGTGCAACAGCTGCAGTTTTCTGCAGACAGAAGTTACTTGTCAGGGTTGTCATCTTTATGGTGGCACAGTTTGCCCATCTGGGGTTACGGCTGTGCAGCCATCTGAGCTGTGGTCGAATGGTTGTGTCTGTGACACTTCAAGATGTGTGTACGAAGGGTTAATGGTCACATTAGAGCAAATCAGAGCAACATGTCTTAATCATGCTTCATCAGGCAATTATGAATGCAGATTTCAGGTCTTTGTGGTTATGAGGCACCTCAGTGCTGTGCACTTCATATCATGGTTCTTAATTTTCAGGCTTTTTTGGCCCATTCATCCTCAGGATCATCTTCGCTTTCTGCAGCGCAGCCTTGTGTCCTATTTTAATCTTAGACACTTAGGGCTGCAAAATTAAGGTAAGGGGAAAATGAGATGAGCATCCAGTGAACAAACAAGTCTGCCTGCCTTTCCAAGCAGGGGAGCAGACAGCCTTCCTTTCCTTTGAGTTGCTGTCATGACTCCCTCATGGAGTGATTCCAGTAACTCACGGAGGTGTTTGGTGAAAATGAAAGTTATAATTCTGTTGCTCTATTTAAGTCACAGTTGTGCTCAGTGCAACACCGAGGGTCAGTCTGCACAATACAGTGATTACTTTGCCATGGACTGCTTCATTGGCCACAGTCCCATCACGCTGTCGTGCTCAGTCTCTCTGTACAAGCTGCACTGGTGTGAGTGGGACCTCCGCTCTGCCATGCCTCTGCGTCAGTGGGGGAACAAATGGTCGTGCTTCTCACAGAAAGAATCTTCACAGTGAAGAGAGAGCATCAGTTACAACCATCAGCCACTGGGTACTGCCTGACCTGCAATTAGCCAGCTGTAACTTCCGTGAGTTCAAGAGGGAAAACAGCAGCAGTGGTTAAATGTGCTTGTAAAGGTCAGAGAAAGTTGTATGTTGAAGTAACAGAAGCATGACAAGCAGGCCCTAGCAAAAGGAATGCAGGCCAGCAGGTATGCACCATGCAAAGCCTCGTTTACATTATCTTGCGAGATAAAAGACAAACAAACAAAACCCTGAGATCATCTGCAATTTGTTATTTACAGTTAATCACTGTAAAATCAATTATTGAGATGCAATTTAATTAAGACAGGTTAACACTTAATCTAAGACTCTAAACCCATAACATGTAATTTGAGTTTACTAATGATTGTAATGCTAATGGCTGTTTGACATCTGTTCAGTTCGGTTGGGTGATCCGTTCTGATGCCAATTTGCTCAGTAATCCCCCCCAGTTCCTGGAGAGCAGTGCATTTGATCATGGTGAAGAATTGGGCAACAGTAAGAGAGCAGTAATAGAGCATATCGTTCCTTGTTTAATTCTTGCTGCTGTTAAAATCCTGGATAAAGCTGGTCTGGGATACAGTTAACCTTTTTGTGGACTCATATTAAGTAATTTTCCTTAACTGGGAGTTGAGTGCTTCCCCCAGCTGTGTCACTGACCTGTTGGGTGGCTTTAGATGTGTTTCTGACTTTTAAGTTATTAAGTAATGATTTTCTGCTTTGAGCCTGGTCACGTCCTTGTTCTTTATGTAATACTGGTAGTGTGAAGGACCTCCCAGATCTAGCTGGATTTGGAGACTGTTTGCTCCTCACCTCATTGTTATTCTGCTTTTGTTTCTCATCACCCTGAGGTAGCTGCGCTTTAATAGAAGCAGCAGCAAGGAAGAAAGTGGGAATTCTAAGTATAGCAGTGCTATGATTGGGAGAGCTGGAGAGGGAACAAGCTGTCATCTAAAGGGCATGCTGCAGGAAGGACATCATGTCTGGCTGTGCCGCTGCCTTCGTTCTGGGTGTGCTGGGTGCATCCGTTCCCAGGAGGTGCTTCAGAAGCACCACTGGGGGCACAGCGTCTGCCCCACCAGCCCATCTTTCACCACCATCACTGCTGCCACCCCTCAGCACACCCATCTAACCATAGCTGCCCTGCCTCAGTCTTGCTGTCACCCACTGTGGCCTCATAGAAAAGAAAACGATACCAACCACAAACAGAAATCTGTATCAGGCAGGTCAGGAGGCCCCAGACAGGCTCTTCTAAGGTCACTACTCCACCTTGGAATGATGTGGGCTTCCCACGTCCAGATGAGCTCTGTTGATCCCTGCTGGCGCAGTTTAACCTGCAAGCCCCAGCCCTCGGCCAGCTGCACGGCCTGGGCTGTCTGCTCCCGGGGGGCACAGGGGCTGTGCTCCCTCAGGTCACCCCGCTCGTCAGCCAGAGCCTTTGGGTTGTGACCGCGCCTGCTGTCACGGGGTGATGTCCAAAACCACTTACAGCCCTTCTGGGAGGAGGAATGATCAGGTGTTGTTATCATTTCTTACAGCTTGGTTCTGTGGGTTTTAAAGGCACTTGTTATTGAAGTAGAAGGCTCCACGGTGCCTTAAATTGTTCTCTTCTAAGTGCAAGGAGCGCTTATTGCATTTCTTCCTATGTCTTCTCAAATATTTTGCTGCAAAGAACAAATTGAACTTGAGCACTTACAGGCGTTCTACTTTCTTCCCCTTGGGACACTATTGAAAAGGCAGACAAAGGTGGTCCATAAGGAGAGGATTTTGTGTGTGTGTTTCAGCTTGCTGTTTTGGAATCGTGCTCTGTAGGCCTTATGTGTAAAGAAAACCAGGAACTTGAGTTTTGCCCTCCCTTCCCCCTCATTTTTTTTTTCCTTCAAAATGAGAAGGAAAGCAGCATGAGAGATCTGTATGATGACTTTTAGGCTGTTTAAAGAAACAACTGCATTTGTTTTCTAATATATCAGCTCCAAGATGAAAATTTAAACGTGCTTTGTGAAGACAGTGCCCTGATGGGAGAATCATGGCTTTCCCCGTGGTGAGTGGTGAGGTTTGAGCACCAAGCTGCTGCTGCTCCCTGGCGACAGTGAGTGTTTGTGGGGCTCTCACTGGTGCCGTTAGCTTCCATGGGATGAGAGGAGCTGTGTGTATTATGGCCTTATTCATCCATTTTGTCAGTGCTGCAGGGTTAATAAATGCTACGCATGACTCAAATTTCTTGCATTGATGGCATTTCTATGAGAAGTTAAATGCTAGAAATGCTGATAAAATCTCAGTGCATAAAAAGCTATTTTTCAAATTACTTTTGGTAGATCTTCAACAGGGCCAACCAGCAAAGCCTTACCTTCAGGAGGGAGTAGATCAGATCAGTGCTCAGCATCAGCCAGAAGCGTTCTTATTTTTGTTTGCCTTTTTAGGTGGCTTCTTCAATTCTGGGAAGATTTCATTGTCTCTTCCCACTACTAATATGATTTCTTATGTGTATGAGTGGCTATTCATTTAAATGCAAAAATAATTAAATGCCTTTAAGGTAGAAAGATAACAGCTTGGGTTTGGGAAGCATTTGGCTACTTCTGTGTAAGGATTTTGCATAATCCTGATAATGTGTCCTTTGTTCAGTGCAATCACACTTCATTAGCAGTGCAGTCTTCAGAGCTGCAGGAATTTCTGCAGAGCTGCCTGCCTGGGTCAGCCGCATCCCCAGCCTGGAGTTCGCTCCTTGTGCTGGCGGGCAGCTGGGGATTTGTTCAACCAAATTATCGCTGTTGTTTTTGAAGTCTCAAAAGTATCGGTTTGTAAAAATGGTCCTCATTGACAGAAATGGCAGTTAGGTGTATGCTGAGTGTGCTGAAGCCGATGAGCCGTGCTGAGGGTGACCATGCCAGGTTCTGTGTTGGTTGCCCCAGGCCCAGGGGTTCTCATATTTGTGCTAACAGAACTGCTGGTGTTGGCGGTGAACTCTGTGTGAGCAGGGATGTAGAACCAGATCTCTTCCAGCTTCCGAACGTGACTGCATGGCAATTTCAGAACTGGCATTTGGAATTACACCATAGAAAAGGTAATGTGCGAAAAGAGTTCAACTGTCCTTTTTGGGATAGGAAATATGTACTGTAATGCATTCAGAGGGTGGAAGATCAAGTTGTATTTGGATTTTCTCATTCTCTACAGTAATCATTTTTGTTGTCTTGCGAAGCTCCAGCTTTGAAGTGTACTGCATAAAAATTCTGCAATTCCAGCGACTGTTTCTCTTCAGTTATTTTCCAAGTGATTTGATTTCCTCAATAACATTAACTCTATGGAGGTCTAACAAGTTGTAATTAATGTATTCAGTCATTTTCTTTTGTGAAAGACCAGAATGTGAGTGACAGCAAGAAGGGAAAAAAGCAGAATAAAATTGGATGCTTGAGAAGATTATCATAACATGAAACCTGACAACTCGTTGGCTCCTGAATAACATATTGTATTACATTGAAAAGGAAGGAAAAAGCTATTTAATAATATAAAAAAAAAAAGTGGCCGAGAGGTTTTTTTGAAGAGGGGAGAGACTTTCAAAAGCCTCTTTAATATTAGGAGGACTTGAATATTGAAGTTCACATCAAGTTTATTACGCGTCCAGAGTGTGTGTAAAGCAGAGCGTGCATGGATGTGACGGAGCTCCATCTCCAGCTGATGGTGTGGGAGCATTCCCTGTGCCAACTGCAACACGTGGTGGCAGCCAGCATCTGAGGGCAGGTAGAAGGATGTGGTATGGTAGCTTATCAATGGAAAGCAGGCTCCCCAGTGTGGAGTTTGGCAGGGCTTTTAACAGCTGTGTGCACTCAGAACTGCTTTTTGTGGCAGCAGGAGGAGGAGAATGGGGTTATGTGGGATTATGGATGGATCCCTGAGTGTTCAGGCATATTTTGCTTGAGACAAAGCATTGCAATGAGATGTGGTCTCTTTGTACAAGACTTTACAAAAGCACTCTGAGCTCTTGGGCCTTTCTCAGCCTTACAGCACTGGTGTGGATGTGAATGGCAAATCCAGAGCAGATGCTGGGCTCTGCCACCTCCAGAGAAATGGGATCAGTGCTGGGGGTTTCTGAAGGCATTCTGCTCCAACTCTGGGGGCAAAAGAGTTCGGATTACTTGGTCTGAAGTCACTTGTGTGGAGCAGTGGGGGTTCTCTAGAGGAGGTGTAGGGTTGGTGATGATCTCAGCCTGCTCCTGTCCTCCCTTATGGGAACAGACCCCGTAAGGTCACCTGTACCCTTGCCCCCTTTGTGTATTTTTGAGCCAATAAAATTCCCATTTGCTGTGGTACATTTTGTAATCCACAGCTTTCAGGCCAGAGATTGATTATCTGTATTCCTAGATAAAATCAAAGCACAGTACTTAAAGCAGATTTCCACTCAATTATTTCCCCTAGACAGCTTAAATGGTGCTTTGAAATCCAAGATTAACTCAGTGGTGGCTGAAAGATACATATCTGCTTTCCTTTCTGGCATTGCTAAAATTTTTTAAAGGCATTTTTAGTGCTGATTCTATAATGTCCATGAAAAGTACAACTCATATTTGAAGGCTCAGACTGAAGTCTATGCATGATGCCTGCACCAGGTGACCTTCAGCAGTGATAAGAAGCCCCTGTTTGGAGCACAACCCCCGATTCCATTGATAGGTGTAAGTTTTAACATTGCTAGAAGAGAAAAATACATATTTAAGCTGAAAGAGATTTTCACAATTTGGTTTATAAGTCAGTTAATGTTTCAATTAGATGGGTTTGTTTTTTTTGGCTTCTGAGAATGACTTGTAACTCCAGAAGATCTTTGTTTTAATCCGAACCCAGTGCAACTTCAGTGAATTATTTGATGTTCTGGAGGTGATTTCACAACCAAGACAGCGGATGTGCTGCTCAGGGTAAAAGATCTGTTTCTTTTTGCTGTTGAAGTGCAAGTTGGAACTGCGATGACAAAGTGCAGTATCAGTTACGATCAATTGCAGCTGTATGGAGTAAAGGATTCGTTCATAGCTCACAAACAGGTTGCATGTAGTAGATTAAAAAATAATTGGAAAAGAAATCTACAGCCAGATCCTGCAGTGCCAGGGGGCTGCACAGTTACACTGTAATTTCAGTGAAGTTATTCCAGCTATTCTGATTTACAAGTGCAAGTGAGATTAATAGACTGAAACTGAGTATGATAGAATCAAGAGCTGCTAAAACATGAGAGCTGTGAAGGAGCAGAATATCCTGAAAGGCCTTCTAATGAAGGATGATTGCGTGTCTCTTTTGGTGTTTTTTTTCAGTCATGAATTTTGGCCCATTTTATTTCTTCCTTAGAGTGCCATCAGACAGGTTAAAATGGAATAATTGTGTAAGTTTGCAATCTCATGTTAAAGCTGCTGCATCTGTGACTCATTTAATGGAAGTTTTACCTTTTTTTTTTTTTTCCTTTTTCAGCATCATGTTTCAAACTCAATAAAGATAAACTTCAAATAAAATCTGTATATCGTGGAAGATTCAGGGCCCTGTAACTGAACCTGTATTCCCTGAAGTGCTTTTTGGGAGCAGTGTTATTTTAATCTAGTGGTAATCTTGGCAGTGTTTATATTTACCCCCTTGGGACAAATGATGAAGGAGCTATTTGCTCCAGTCTTTAATCAAATTTGGCAAGCAGCACGAGAGTACCTTGATCTGTATTTTGTAATTGGGACTTTTAGGGAGAGGGAGTGAAAATCCCTTCCCAGTTGTTCCTTTGGATCTGATTCAGCAGTGTGGCAGGAGGGAATGGTGAGCGGCAGCTCTTTGCAGATCCAGGTGCAGAAGATGGAAGATCTCATTTTCTTCATTTGACGAAATGTTCTGCAGTAACACTGGAGATGCACAAAACTTGAGTTAGCACAGCTAGATCTACTACTGCTGTGCAAGGTAAACTCTTTGAATTGAGGCTGTGCATAATCCTTACAAGGAAGGGCTCATAGGGTATGGAGGGTGTCCTGCAGCTGGTGAGGTGCTTGTGCCAGCAAGTACAGAGTGCTTATGGTGAGTTAGAAGCTTTGCTCCTGGTGGAGATGGATCTTCCTGTAGGCGTGCATCCAGAATTGTGCTGGACATTGCAGACTACTCAGCAGAGAAGTATGAAAAGTGTAAAAAATAGCTTTTGGTTTTTTAATACAAATTAGATCTTGTTTGGCTTCTCTTGGAAGCCTGCAAAGCTTGGCTGACCTCAGGCTGAATCAAAGTCTTGCATTCAAGTGTATAAGTGAATTTGAAGGATGGTATTCAGAGAAATTGTTAACAGCAAAGGACAAGAAGCCCATGGAAGTGTGGAGAGTGATACTAAGTAGGATTAGAGGTTGGGACAGCATAGTAGCACTTAATTAGACCTTACCTGCAGACAAAAGTTTTGCTCCAAGAATTTTTTATATTAGTTCAGTTAAACCCAAGTTCTTAAGCCGTGGTCTCATGAAAACAAAGTTGTTGATGCCAGTGCGTAGAGGAAGATTGTGTGTTTGGAAGGCAATTTGGTGGGCTTCCTAGGCTGCCTACTGAGGTTACTCCAAAGAATACCAAAGCCAAGCACCCTGATGTTGCACTTTGCCTATGTTTTTAGGGAATGACTGACTTTTACTGCAATACCAAATTAATAAGCTGGCTAACGATAAGGGGTTATATGACATCTTGTGTAGGACACTGTAGTATCAAAGAACGCACTTTGTTTAGATGTTATCCTTGTTGAGATATTGTTTATTGTATTAAGTTAAAATATATATATGTATATATTTTAAGATCTTTTCATTTTCTGATTTATTTCTGCACTAGATTCTGCCTTTGGCTTCATGGTAGGAGAGCTTTGTGTGGTTCAACAGCAAACATCTCTGATCACTAGTGAAAATAAGGCATCTGTGCTTATCCGTATTGATTATCTAGTGTCCTCTTGTTTATTATCCTGTGAGGGTGGATGAAAGCCTTTGTCTTTTTAACTCATTGTTTACTTCAGCTTAGCGTTAACATGCTGTGATTCTGAAAGCTGGGTGATCTCTTACATATGTGGTTGTGCTTTTTTCCATATTTGAAAGATATCAAGACAACAATTCAGTTAAAATGCACAGTTCACTGATGCACCTTTGACCTCCAGATGTGCTAACGTTGCTGATAATACATCAGTTTCATAAGGACAAAAGACTGGAAGTTATTCCTCTCGATATAATTTGTTGATGTCCTCCTCAATTAATAACAGACCAAGAAATCTAAAGTCTTCCTACAAAGTAGGCGTTCTCACACCAGTTTTGGAATGGTGGGTTTGTTTCCTCGGCCCATGCAGGTGCTGCCAGGTGAGATGCAGGCAGAACTCAGCCTCCAGCATGGCGAGGTGTGGGGTGTTGGTGGGGGGTGGGCAGCACCGCTTAGCCTGTCTTCAGGGCCTTGCCTTTCCTGGCTGAGTGCTGGAGGATTGCTTTGTTACTGCAGGTTCACACGCTGCCAATTGCAGCATAAATCACAGCGTGCAAAGCAGCCCGTGCTATCCCAGCCTCATAGGCTCTGTTACTACTGATTGCCATTTCCAAAGGCTGTTGGAGCGCAGTCCCGCCTGCAGGCAGTTTGAAGGCTGAGCTGTCCAGTGTGCAGCGCCAAGGGCCTAGAAGTTGGCTGGATTCAGCCGCTGGTACGACAGGAACTGCAACCATCCAATATTACCCCAGTATTTATTTTTGATTCCCTGCCTGTGTGCTGTCTGCACGTGTTACCCCTCATAACGTGGTGCAGTTCTGGATTTTTGGATGCTGCTAATTTCCCTGTGCTTATTCAGCTGCAGGGCACAGCCGTGCTGAGTGTCCCAGCACAGCAGAGGCTGCGTGCTGCCTGTGTTCCCTGCATGTAGCTCAGGTCACTGCTGTCCTCACCTGGATGGGATGCTCTCACGTGCAGTGGATATGTGTTATTTTGGGTTCTTTGGGAGCTCAGAACAAAATGATCCACTTTTCATCTTTGCCCACAGCATCTGAGCAGCAGAAATGCTGCTCACCTCACAGTGGTTGAGGAGGAAGGTTCTTTTGCAAACTGTTGAGCAGGTTAATGGTATGAAGGATTAAATACTCATTGTAGTTGGATTTCTCTGCATCTTTTGTGTAGAAAATAGCACAAATGCTGTAGTCTGACACATGGCAGTATTTGAAGCGTCTGTGCAAGTTTAGGTGCAGGATATGTAAAGTAGCTTAATATCTGTGTGAGGCCTAATGATATCTGCTGCTAAAATAATTTTGTTAAAGCAAACAACACGAAAGATCTGTGAATTAAATACAAGGCTTCTGTGGGGATGAAGCACCTCTTTTCTTGCCTTGACCTCACCTCTAGGTTTTCCGTGCCCAAAATGATTGTGACCATGATTCCTGTCTGCACCAGCTGTCTGTTCTGAGGCTTTACAAAGTCTCCTATTTTCCAAAATTTATAGTACTTTATGTATCTGTGTGAGTCCCAGGAACCCGGCAAAACTTGATAACATACAGACAAGAGTTGTGTTGAGTCAGATTCTGGAGGTGTAAGCAAGTCTTATCTAACTCTTTCACCTGTGACAGCAGGCTCAGATAGCAGTGTTTGAGGCGAGCTCTTGAGCACATCTTTCTTCACAATATTCTGCTTTCTCAGCAAGAGAGGACGTACTTCTCAAAGATTCAGACTTTGTGCACTGACTTCTCTGATACGGTTTAACTTGTCTGGCATTTAACTTTGAAGCCAAATGAAAGAAAATCCAATAAAGATAAATGAGGGATCTATAAAGGATCCAAGAGCAAATACAGTGGAGTCAGCAATTAATTTGAAAATACAGTGTGTTGAGAAACTTGAGGGTAATGGTTTGTTTGAGGCTAGGGCTCTTCGCAGAGCTGAAAGCACATAAGATAATGAACTGCTTTGGTAGCGAGTCTTTGAATCTATCATGGCTGTGATTCTCTATGTGTTTGTCTGGCCACAAAAGTGTTTGGGATGGGGTGTATGAAATAATACTTTGAAAATTATGCTAAGAATTGTGCAGTAAACATCAACAAAGATGAGTTCAGCTTCCCACAGAATTTTGTGTGGGGAACTTAAGTCTGCTTTCTCTTCTACCGAATCTCTTTACCTCGTTTAGGTGCCCTGCCATTTCTGACCAGAAATTTCTCCACTTTGTAGAGACAAGGTAGGATGGTTGAACTATTTATTCAGAATGGGCAGCCAGTGGTTCTCTCAGCTGGCTGTGCATTCCGTGGTAGTGGTCATCTTCAGATGTTCTCTGGATTTTTCAGGAATTAATTTATTTGGGAATGTGTTGTCCGAGTTTGGTTGGGGTTGTTCATAGTAAGGATGTATTCAGGTGAGGAATTCGAGTTATTTGTTCTTTTTTGCTGGTTAATCAAAGGTCTATGAGCAGATGTCTAGTGAATCACAACTACAGAAAACAAGATGGTGAAATTCTGATACACCAGGTATTTGACTGCATGTCTGTGATTAAGTAGTGGTATACAAGTGAGCTGAAGCAAGCAAGTTTTATGTCACTTATTCCCATTTGTTCAATTTTCCACCCCCTTGACCACATAAGAATACGTTAGTGTTTTCATCATGTAGAAAGAGACAATATTTCCTATCATTTATTTACAAACCAGAGCTTGGATTTTACGAGATGCTGCTTCATTAGAAAAACAATTTGAAATTATGAGGTGTGATCAGCTGTTTAAAAATAAATAAATAAAAATCTGAGGGAGTTCAGCTGGTATTGAGGAGGAGGTAACCTGGATGTTCAGTTTCCCGGGGCTGTGCTATAAAAACCACAGCATAGTCTGTGATCAGTAGAAACAACTGATGGCCATCCTCTCTGAGGACAGTGTCTGCATACGCATTTGAGTGATTCTGGAGGAAGAGACTGCCCTACAGTTATGGCAGAACAATGGACAAACAAATCTGCACAGGTTTTCCTTAAATACTGATGTACAACATTGCAGAGTTCATTGCATCTTTCATGCTTGGTTCTACTCAAGTGATTATACAGAGAGGAAATATTTCAGATTTCAAGGTCAACCACTCTGGTTACACACTGTGTGACATTAAGCTACGAGCTGCAATACTTAGGATTTCACTGTTTGCTCTCATATGGCATGTGGCTTGAACAGCTTGCTCACTGCATGCTATTCTATAACGCTGTCCAATCTTCATATAAATATCCCCAATGCTAGGAATTTCTTCTTTATAAGCCTGTTTTACAACGTCTGCATAATAAGATTTGTACTCAAGCTGTCATTTCTGATTATGTTACTCTTTATTTATATGGCATCATTTCTAGTGGTCAACAGAACGAGTCTGTGTGAATCCTAATGCATTTCCTTTTTACTGTAACGCATAAGTGTCTGAAAACTGATCGAAACAGCATCCCCTGATTGTATATTTTATTGCTGCCAAAAGGTTCAAATACAACAAATGGAATATGCAATGAGCATAACACAGATTTTCCAGAAGAAACAATACAATTCACCTTGTTTTGAAAGATGGGTGAACACTTAATTCTAATACATTCTATATGCACCTTCTTGCTTGACAGCTGTTATTTAAAGATTTTGCTCTAGCTTATTGCTGCGCTTATGAGTACTGTGTTCAGTTTTGGGCCTCTCACTGCAAGAAAGACACTGAGGCCCTGGAATGTGTTCCACTGAAAATCAGCAATATAAATCCCAGCTTTCCTCTGGTCGCATGCCAGAAGTGGTGCATGTGGTGCTGAGAATGATGGATAATGCAGGATTGCCTGTGATCCTATGATCCTTGTGCTGTATTTGGTTCCCTGTCTGAATTCCCACCTTAGTAAACCAATAATTAGCTGGGAGTGCTGTACTGGGAGGAAGCAAAACACCAATGTCTCTTATCTGAAGGCTGGTGGTATTCAGTACATTCCCAAGAATAAAGTTACTGCAGTGCACATCATCTAAAAGGTTCACCAAAGCAGTCATAAACTGATTGCTTGGTATGGATATGGAGAGGGACCTGGAGCTTCTGTGCACAGCTGGTCAGAAATGTCTGCCTAGCCTGGAAGAATTTAAAAAACGCTGGTGTGAAATATTAGAGGGTTTTATTTTTAAGATTCTTGAGCAGAAAAAGCGATAGGTATTGTTCAGCCTGAGCCCTCTGATGCATGCTATTGTTAACATTAATTCTAAACCTTTTCAAAAACATCTTCAAAATGTCTATTAAAATATTTAATTGCAAGGTGCTTTTTCTTTTCCTCCTTCATCACTCCCAAGTATATTGTTCTTTATCTCAGAAAAAGGAGCACTTCTGGCTTTGACAGCCCAACCAAGGAAGGGAGGCAATCAGTGCAGAAGGGTGAGAGCAGAAAAGCACTGAGAGTCCTGAGACTGGGAGGGGAACTTTTGCTTGGAGAGGAGCGGTAGGACTTGGAAAAGGAACTGGTTTCTTATAGCTCTGTACCTGAAAGCTTCAAGTTATATGTAGTGATTTTAGTTGTTCTCAGTGTATCAGCACAGGGAGAAATGTTTACGAAGGAGATTCTCGAAGACACAGAGGGCAGTTAAGTACCAAACTGCCATTGACTTTTAATGAGAAACAGTTACTTTACCACTCCTTGGGACATTCAGAATTGCGCCTCAAGTTCTCTTTCCACACTTACTGACATGATTTTAAAAGACGCAAAGCTTCTGTGCCAGAGTTTCATCACAAGGTGTTGGCGTCCTCCTCAGCAGACATGGGGAGCCGGGAGGCAGGATCCTGTGGGGTGATGACCTAAGGGATAAAAGAAAAAGCAGGTTGTAGAAGATCTATCAGCACAACAGCGGTGTCCTCCTGCATGGGGATGGTAGCAAAGTGGTAGGAGATATCGTGGAAGGATCAGGAGCAATTTTAGGAGTGGAAAATCTGAAGAAGCTGTACACGAGCAGTGAGGGGCCCTTGGGAAATTACAGCGAAGGCACAGCACAGGCAGGTAAGGGTAAAATGAAAAGCTTAAGGAAAAAAGTGTTTCACTTAGTGCCTAAGACAAAAAGCAGGAGGAAGTGGTGCTTAAGTGGTGCTTCATGTACTTTAGAAATAAGAAGATAGAGAAAATACAGATTTAGTACTGGCTGGGGAAGTGACTGGTAACATCCACCTGCAGTGCAGAGTAAAGGGCCGGGACGGAGAGCACACAGGCAGGAGTTCATTGGGTCTGCTAGATAGCTCAGGGCACGGGATGTGAGGAAGTTCTCTTTAGAAAGTACTGAAACCATTTTCCAACAAGTAGTAATTATTTTTAACAGCTCATGGAGTTCAGAGGGGGTCTCAACTACCAAATGCAGATACAGATCCTAAATATAAATGGGGAAACAGTCTAGTGTATTATTGACTGTACTAACAAGTTCTCAGATTCTGGAATTAATTAATGAAAAAAATCAATCCATAACACTTGGAAGGGGTGACTAAAATCAAAACAAAACAAGCACTATGGATTTGTCAACAGTATTGTATCGGCTCTAATTACCTGATCTGTTATGGCACACCATCACTTCTGGGAGGACAGATCCCATTTCCACGGCACCTGCAGGAGTCAGTGAGAGGAGCGTGTCTGTAAGGTGCACATGCAGCAGTGTGGGGAGTTGGTCTTGAGGAGTGGCTGTGGTGTCTGACATTGGGACCTTGTGAAGCAGGAAGGCTCGTCCTTCGTCTTGAGTCTGTCCTCTACTGCAGTCAGTGTTTTCTCTGATGGAGGACTTATCAACTTTGTAGGTGAGATGAAGCGGGGGGAGCAGTGCTGGAGCACAGGACTGACTTAGTTTACCCAAAGCAAAGCACCAAAACCCACAAGGAAAAGCAAAGGATCAGAATAAAGCTAGTTAGCAAAATCTCCTCGTTAACTTGAACCTTCTGTAAAACCTGCTGCAACTCAAACCTGTCTGTGACTGCAGCACTGCTCTGTTTGAAGGCAAAGCCAGTTCTTGCTGCCAGTAACACAATGTGCAGCAGCTAGCAATAAAAATAAGTGCCTTGGCAAGGTGGTATGAATTTATAAAAGGAGTGTCACTTATCATCTGTTGCATGGGAATCGGGAGGGAGGAGAGCAGCTAAGAGTGGGGCTGTGGGCAGAGGGCTGCTGCTGGAGGTGAGCAGGGCGGGCTGGGCTGGGCTGATTTCACATCTTCCTTCTTGTTCCCGTCTTCCCTTTCTTATTTCTAGAGCCATTATGTCACAGGCAGGCTGTAGAGGTTGAGGTGTAGGTGTGATGCTGCCCTGGTGCGAGCTGCTCGGGGTCAGAGGGAGAAGAGCTGTGACCATTTTGTGGCCTTGGCATTGAGGCAGTGCATGTGCTCCTGTCTGCCTTCCAGGGCGGTGTGCAGCTGGTGCAGAGAAAGCAGCATTAGGCCAATGTGGCCACTGGAACTTGGCTTTCTGTGTACGTTTGCGTATAAAGGTAAAACACAACTTGCCTATTGTACTTCAGGGCAACTCCTCCTGGGTGTGCCACACAACTGTGCTGGTGTGCATGCAGCCAGGAGAGCGTGTGTTCTGAGGCTGGCTCTGGAAAGGGCGGTGCTGAAGGTGGGGTAGCAACCATCTGCAGTTGGTGCAGGTGGGAGCCCCGCACTGTGCGCTGCTGGCAGCCAGGCTGCCTGGTGCTGCTGGCGTGGGTCAGACGCTCCTGTCAGCTCCCAGAGCTCCTTTAGCCAAGCTGCTGAGAAGTTTGTGTTCCCAGCCCAAACCTCTGAAAGGCCAATTTGTATTTACCCCTTCTTAGCCAGTGTTGCTGCAGAATTCATTTCCCATCCCGGGGCTCATTTCTGGCGTGTCTGCAAAGAACAAACGTTTCCCCCAGAGTTGTCTCTTTTTCTTGTAAGGGCAGCCAAGCCCTATAATGCCTCTGTTATCTTTAAGGTTCTGAGCTGGATTCCGTCAATCATATTTACGTGAAATAAAACTTTACTGCACAGTTGGCTCTTTTAATGTCAGCGGGACAGGCGCAGGAGAAGCAGCTGATCAATAGGTCTGCCTCACGGCCCTGGAGTCAATAGGAATTTTATTTTTACATCATTGCATTTTGAACTGAACCCAGCAGCAGTGGGGATGGGAGGATCTGGCTTTGACAGTTTATAAAATGAAATTCTTACAGACACTGAATTCATGTGGGTGAATTAGAGCTTGGAGGAAAACGGTTGAAGCTCTGGCATTTTAAAATGTAATGCCCTTTTCTTAGTGACAAGCTGAGATTTGGGCTGTGTATGGTGAAAGATATGCTCTAGGAATGGGGCCAGGAGCAGCTGGTTCCAGCTGCAGGTCGCGTAGCCCCAGGAGGGGCCCTGTCCCTGGGGGTCACCCACTATTTATGCTTTAGGGACGTGAGCTGTGTTGACTGAGGCAATGGGCTGACTCTCTCTGCTCTGTAACTGTGAGGAACCATAGAAAACAAGTTGCAAACTGGAGGTCTGTCTTCACCCCTCTGGATGTGGAGAAGAGGCTTTGAAAGTGAGAGAAGCCCAGTGTGAACCGCTTCCCCGGGGTGAGGGGCTGTCCCCAAGGAAATGTCTGTGCCAGAGTGGGTTTTAAAACCATCCTTAAACTTCAGAACTTTTTAAAAAACGTTAATCTCTTTTTTTTTTGGTTCTGACATTTGTAAGAGGGAATTTCTTGCCTTGATGCTGTGAACTGCCTTACTTTTTATAGTGATAACAGGTAACTGACCTGAAAATGAAGGAGAGGAAATGTGATCTCGCACAGAATGAGATGTTTTATTTGATAGAGAGGAGGGGGGATGCCTGCACTGCCCTGGAAGCCCTAGCCTGGTGTGGCTGCACCTCGTGATCCTACAGAGTCCTGTGTTGTGGGCAGGGAGCTTTTACATTGAGAATGTGCAGACTGGGCGACACTGGAACAAGATCTGAGCGACACCAATGCGTTCACCTCAAATAATCACATCTTACATGGACAAAATTATCTTTGATTGAAAACTAGCGAGACAAGTGGTAACTGGAAGTCGGTGCCATTCTGTTTAATGGTTCGCTGAACCATTTAAAGCAGGTATTGGCTTTTATATCATCATAAATTTGTTATATGCAGTGAGAGCCAGGCTGCACGGCTGGATGTTGAACTGCCTTTCCTGGTGGTGGTGGCAGGAGGCAGGTGAAGCTCCAGCCCTCCATTTCAGGGTGAGATGGAGCTGAAGCAGTGCTGCACCACGGGGCTCTCCTTGCCTGCAGAGATCCTCCATGACCAGCTTGGGTTACATTCTGTGCATCCCACCGTGGTGAGGTGGGCTACATCCTGCCTGCAGCACCAGAATGCTTTGGCACTCTGAATGATGAAGCTCTGCTGCTGTCCAAGCACTTCCAGAGCTGCAGCTGTGCATCAGGGCTGTGAAATGGGGGAGAAAAGCTGCTCTCTTCCTCTGCTGTGCCGTTGTGTGCAGCCCCTGGGCTGGCAGAACGAACATTGCTGTCTCTATCTTCAGAGCCCACATTTGGTAAACTCTGAGGCTTGAAACTAAAGGAAGACAGGGACTGGGGAAAGGTCTGTCTGTGTCTTCAATCATCTGTGAAAATAAAAGTAGAGCGTTAATTTCTAAATGTGTTTTATTCCTTTTCTTTTAAATGTGTGCTTAACCACATCTTTTTTTCCTAATTTTTCCAAGCTTTAGACCTATGGCAAATGAATAAAAGCAAGACAAGGCAGAGAGGAAAGTGCAGAGCTGCCCCTGCCTGCTTGCAGGAGTGTTGCTCACCTGTGGGGTTAAAGTCCTCTCAGTTTAAGCTTAAAAAAAAAAAAACTTAGATTTTTATAATTCATTTACATTTCATGTGAAACTCAATTTCTTCCTATTTCCTGCACTGTAAGAGCTACTTTTTTTTTTTAAAAAAATTTGTCCTTGGAATGGCTGATATTGCCATTTATTTTTCATTTTCCTTTTGTTGCTGCTACTGAAAGTATGAAGGGAATGAAGGGGAGAGCCAACGATACCCTGCAAGAAAAAAAACAAATTGTTTTTATGGGTATTAATTTCTCTATTTTGTACAAATGAGTAAGAGGAAAGCCAGGAGTAATTCTATGAAAATTGCCATTAAAAAAAAAAAAAAGAGACCACATGTAGTCATAAAATACAGTTTGAAAAGCCATTGGTTGTGTGCCTGCAGCAGCAGCTGTGTGGTCTTGGGCTGAGGCAGGGGCTGCGTGCAGTGCGTGGAGCCAAGCAGAGGGAAGGGCAGCAGGGACGGACCGGGCTGGGGCCGGGCTGCCCATCTCTGCAGTGCTGCCTCTGCAGTCTTTCACCTCCTGTGAGAAGGCAGAAGTTTGCTGCTGGCTGGCAGTGCCCTGCCCTGAGCAGGATGGATGCTGTGGGAGTGCAGCCCTGCTGCCGCGGTGTCACTGCTGCCTGCTCTCACCTGTCTGTGCTCGGTGAAGGGTTGGAGGTGTCTGTGTGTAGGATGAAAATGGACAAATGTAATGGAAATCAGTGTGGCTCCATTTTTTTCCTGTTGCAAGGAGAATTGAATTCTTCAGGCAGGTGGCACAAACAATAAAGCAATGTGATAAAAGCGACCTCAAAAACAAGCTTGGAAGAAATGCTGTGTGCTGCTTCTCCTGTGAAGGCCGGCCTGCCTCCCTCTGCCTCGGCCTCCTTTCCTCCCAGCCGCAGCCCAGCTGTGTCAGGCTGGGCTTTGGTGCACGCAAACAGAACAGCCAGTCTGGGAATGAAGGTGCTGTTACTGGAGGGCAGTGCAAGCTCAGCACTGCCTGGTGCATCGCGCAGGAAGCAAACTGATGCTTGTAGTGGCTCTGTTTTCTCACGTGGAGCAGCAAAATGTGGGTACTTCTGTGGGACCTCAGGAGTCAGGCCTCAGCGCCTGGCTTCCTTACAGCCTGCGCGTGTCGGTGAGCCTCTCGGTTGTGTCTGTTCTTTAATTATCCTGCACTAAGAAAGTAATGAGCTCATGCAGTCGCTAATAGGGGCACCACAATATTTATCCTCTCTGGGAGAAAACATTGCAAAGTCCACAATGGTATTAATTTTTCACTGTGAGGGTGTTGCATTATACAGGTTCTGAGATCTGTGATGAATATATTTAAGTCCATTATGTATGCACAGTCCTGTCCCCCCCAGCCCTGACTTGATTATTGCCATTATTGTGACACTGATGTTTCTGTCAAGTTTCAGTTTACTCAGTTTCAAAATCCAATTTAGGATTAGCATAGACGTTTCCTCACTTGTGATTGAAAGTGACAATGAGCGTGAAAATTGCTTTGAAAATTGTGGTTTTATGAATGTTATCTTTCAGCATTTAGAAAGAGATACCACTGTAAGAATTATTAAAAATCTACACAGTAAAAAAGAGAAGTTCCTCTTTAAAGCCCATGGAGCTGCATGGCGTGCTTCTTCCTTACAGGGGGCTGCAGCCACAGGAATGTGCTCCTGCCCGACTGTGATTGCTGGAGTTCTGAACGCATCAATATCCACAGAGCAGTCTGTCTCAGCTGATGAAGAGGGCGTTGAAAAATTAAGTCTGTGTTGAGTTTTCTCCGGTAGCAAATTGGAGCTGTCATAGGCACAGCCCCCGAATATTTTTTATTAGTTCCTGTTGTAGTTTATGTTGAAGATGTTTAATGCTGATGAAAATGTCATTATAATAGATTACATCACGGCTTATCTCAGCTTCGCCTATGAGAAACACATCCTTATGATGATTTAGATCATCTCAGTGCTTGAGTGTACCCTTCAAAAGGCCCCAGCTTATCCCAGAGATGGAGGTTTCTGTGTGAAAACCCTATGAAAGCTCATCAGCTGAGGAGGAGGTGCAGCAGGATGAAACCCACCCTGGTCCACAGCTCCTGTGCTCTTGGGTGTGCTGGCAGGGCTGCTGTTACAGCAGCACCAATTGTGTGGTCCTTGCTGTCCCAGTGGCTGCTGCGAGATGGTGCAGCTCAGGGGTGGGAGCTGCTGCTATGGCCTGAGCCCCTTCTTGGCCAGACATTAAAAGACACTCAGACACAAAGCAATCAAACTCAACAGCTCTCCTTTCAAGTTGTCCCTGTGGCATGCACCTGCTCCTTGGAAAAAGCAAATGCTTATTTCTAGCCCAGCTGTGTTTAGTTTCTGATCCCACATGTCTCCTTACACTTGTTAGCTTTGATTTTATGAGCTACCTTCCTTTACAAGTGCCTTTCCTATGGAGTTTTCGAGTTTGGCCCTTTCTTGGATAAAGTAAGACAGGGATTTTCAAGCCATGAGTTCTGAGGGTTTTGTAACTTGTTTGCTAAGCCCTTTCCTGTGTCTTTCCAGGTCACTTCAGTGAATAGTTGTCCACGTCTTTGTATCTCCCACCCAAGTTTGCTATGGTGCTCAGCGCTGCTCAGTGCAGTGACAGAAAGCTGTGTCCCTTCATGTGCAGCTTATCACAGTGCTAGGAATAACCTAAAGCAGTCACTGAGAACATACTTCTTTGGTCAGTTACAGAACTCACAGGCTTCTGTCCCATAAGCAGTTCAGAGCGGTGTCTGGGCTCACAGCACTAACAGCTCTGCTCCCTGCTTGGGTTCCTGGGTCTGTACCTGCAGGGGGTGAGTGCTGTGCCTCTATTAGTGCCTGCTTACGAACAGTGGAGAAACGCATCGTAGGAGCAGCTTTTGCAAAGATAGCTGAACAGCTTCACAGCTGGTCAAAACGTTTCAGTGTTTATGATGAGGAAAAAAAAAAAGGATTATTTTTCCAGAAGAATTTCACACTTCTCAGCCAGTGGCTGTGAGTCTCACCTCAGGTTCAAAGCTGTGCGTCTGAGTGCGTGGCAGAGTGAAATCTTTGCATAAAAGCACACCGAATGCCTGAGGAGAGGTCTGCAGAGATGTGAATAATTATGCTCACAATTAGTTCAAAGTGTTGCCATGTGCTCTCCGGCAGGGATGCTTCCAGCGCAGTCTGTGGGCTCCCACTTCAGAAATGAAGCACAAAGCCCGTGGCTGTGTCAGCTGATGGGGAAGAGTGGGGGACTTTGCTTTGGTGCTGGGGTGACTCGGGGGCTCAGACTGGGTTGGCAGTGGCGAGACTTTCCATTCTCTGTTGTGCTCAGTGCACTGTTAATCTTCCCAGCGTTCTCCATGTTGTTTTTTCTTTCAGACCTGGATTTACTTCCCTCCTCCTTTTAGATCACTGAGACTTTTTCTGGCTGGATTTTAGCAACCTTGAAATTTGGCTGCACCTCTGTTCTGCTCTGGCTTCCCGTTATGTTCTGGTTGGAAGCCAGCTCTTCCCAGCATAGAAAAAACTGCTTTCTTTAATAGACTTAATTTTCTGTGTTTATTTTTTGTTCCACCATTTTCTATCAAGTTGGACTAATCTGATGTGTTGTAATTGTGCCTCCACACATTCAGATTTGTTGTACTGAATGATAAAACCCATTAGGAAGTGTCGTCTCTGAAACGTGTACAATTCAGTATTTCTGTTTTGTAGATGGTGTACTCTTATTGCAGACATGTAGCAGATGGTCTGAAGGGTATGGAGACTGCGTCCAGATGAATCTTGATCCCTGGTAGCCCTGATGAATCACCTAATCCATCTCCTGCTGAGCAAGGTGAAAGGAATTCTATTTCTGAAGGGAGCAGCTTCCCTCTTAGGCAGCCTGCACTGACAGCAGTGAGCGCAGAGCAGAGGTGGGGCTGGGGCAGGCAGTGCAGGGGGATGAGCTGGTCCAGGTGCGGCTTCAGCTTGGTTCCCAGTAGTGCCCCTCCTGCTGCTGGGGAAGTCAGAAACACTTCATAGAATGGCCTGAGTTGAAAAGGACCACAGTGATCATTGAGTTCCAACCCCCTGCTATGTGCACAGCAGCCCAGGCTGCCCAGAGCCACATCCAGCCTGGCCTTGAATGCCTGCAGGGATGGGGCACCCACAGCCTTTTTTGGGCAGCCAGTTCTGAGCAGTGAGGCTTTTTTTGAGTTTTTAGAATGATTCTTCTGGGCCAGTGCAAGTCCAGCTTTGTTATGATTGTCACTGCTGTCCCCCTAACTAACCAAGTGGGATTTGTAAGAAGGTTTTAGTTAACTGTTAGAGGTGAAGTGGAGCCCCTTGAAGTGACAGATTCATCACTAGAAGTCATCTGTGCTGATCAGCACGTGTGGGATGCATGCATGTGGATGGATGTTTACCTCAAGCAGCAGGCCTGAATGCAGCAGTTCAGCAACAGATGTGTTAGGCTGCACATTCAGATACACGGGTATTTCTTTTACTTTCTGTCAGTTTTCCTATGTTCTCACTTTCAGGTGCTTCTAATGTGCTTTAGTTTTATTGATACAAACCTAGTGAATGGTGCGTGATGATGTGTGTGGAAAAGAAGAATCACCTCCATCCCTTTCTCTTTGACTCACTGTGAGGATGCTTTAGTGACAGACCATTAACTCACTGGTGCAGATGCTGCAGCACAAATACAGCAGCAGTCCTGAGTGCTGCTCTGCTAATGAGAAGCAACAAATGGCTGTAGGGAGAAAGTAAAGGAGTGGGGACGGGGCAGGGCAGCATAACAAACCAACTGACAATAATACATCATTGAGATTTTTAAAATATGTACTTTACCGAGGCAAATATTTGACACTGCCATTTGTCCCTGTTTGTTGTTTGTGCTCAAGGGGAGCTTAGCATGAAGTTGCTGATGTGCACAGTGGGCACAGTGAGCAGAGGGGAAAGGGAGAACTGTTGTGGCACCAGAGTGTGAGGGTGGGAAGTAGGCATGGGAATGAAGGCTGCATCTGTTCTCCTAGGGTTTGTGCTGATATTTCCAATCTTTCCACACCATGTGACAAACTGAGACCTCTGTCGTGGAGTGGGTATGGCACATCACTTGTTTCACAGGGTGCCCCTCTGCATCCCTTCAGGCTGCGTGCCTTTGGGTTGATTTGGCTTGTCAGAATTGCCAACGAAAAGTGCAGGC
Source organism: Perdix hodgsoniae (assembly GCA_035772895.1). Lineage (NCBI taxonomy): Eukaryota > Metazoa > Chordata > Aves > Galliformes > Phasianidae > Perdix > Perdix hodgsoniae. The sequence continues at coordinate 7,424,616 of JAPSGF010000029.1, read as the reverse complement.
TGGTGTGAGCCATGTTAAAATGCTTGTGTTGTCTGAACTGACACACGTCCTGTTGCTTTATTTAAGTCATGTTCGAAAGAATAGCAGATCCTTCAAAACATGTAGAAATGGTGATGCTAAAGGGTCCAGACTGTGCAGCTTGCTGCTACCTCGAGGCTGGTACTGATAAATGATATCAAACAAAAAAAAGAGAGAGATAAACACAGCATTTTCCATTGGTATGATCTAGGAGCACTTGTACTGGCAGAGATTTTTCCAAGCAGTTTTTGAGAACCATATGTTCCTCAGCATTTCTGCTCCTGACGTTACCTGAGGCTGGCGCTGCCTTTCCAGGCTCCCTGGCAAGCTGTATGAAGTCACCACATCAACATGCAGGGCTGTTGGATGTTATTTCAGTGCTGTCTCTCCAAGCATTTTGTAAAATACTTGTAATCTCATATTGCTGCTTGATGGAGTGTCACAGGGGACGTGCTGGCCAGCAGAACTGCTAATTCAGTTACCACACACCTTGTAGTCCAGGCAAGCCAGGCCAAGAGTCACCAGCTTGGTGGAGGGAGCGGTGTCATGGCAGTTAACATTTTATCCAGCCTATTGATCCCACCAAAAGCCTGGCATCAGTGTTTGGACAGGAGCAGCCCTTTAATTTGCAAACAGATGCCTCCACCAGCTGCTTTCTGTGTGCAGATGTCGCTGCTTTGCAGTGCTGATGGAGAGGTCACAGCAGGGCTGGGGATGTCAGGCTGCTCGCATGGGTTGCTGGGTGCACTGCACCTGATTTTGTGTGCTCTGCCACTACCAGGGCTTGCTCCATGTTAGCAAACTTGTTTTTCCAGAGACTGTATAGATGTGTGTTTCAGAATAAACAGTGCTTGTTTGTAGGGCAGACCTTGGCATAGATTGTATGTGACAGCTCCTGTCACAAAGCAGAGCACCTCTGGAGGGCTGTTCCAGCTCAGTGAAGCCATGGTTCTGTGCAGGGCTGGCAGGTTCCAGCCCAGGTATTGGGCAGGGCTGTGGCTTTGGGTGGCAGAGAGCAGTGGTTCTTTGGGCTGATAGCATTGACTTCCAATCCTAGCATTAAGTTCCAATATCCAGTTTTTCTGACTTGGCAATAGGATGCGTGTTCAGATTGTGGGGCATCCACAGCCTCCTTGGGCAGCCTGTTCTAGTGCATCCTCACCCTCTGTGTGGAAAAACTTCCTCCTCATATCTAACCTAAACCTCCCCTGTCTCAGTTTAAAACCATTCCCCCTTGTCCATCTTTGTCACCTCCTGCAGAGCAGTTAGCAGCACTCCTATTTGTAGACTAAAGTGGCACTGCTGATATGAATCCCTCTGCCTGTAGAGCTTTCTCAAAGAGTTCTGCTCAGCATCATTTTCAGCTTTTCTGCCCACAAATACAAAGCACTTTTTCCTCCTGACCTGTCCGCATTGGTGTCACCCAGCAACGATGCAATTTGGCATCCTGGGAGATTATTTCTATTTTCACCCGTCTCGCACAAGGTTTTCTTTTGCAGATGCTGTGAATTATGTCTGAAGCCCATACTTGAAATAAAAGCAGTCACTGTGCTTTACTGCCAGCAGAAGCAGAAATGTGATTTGCATGTCTAAACAAACAAATCTGTTACGCATAATAACTCCTGTCAAACAATGCATCGCCTATGCTGATTTTTATTTTTCAGCTAGCAATTTCAATTTATTGATAAACTGAGAGCTCACTCTTCAAAGGGCATTAGGATTTGGAGCCTTTGCTGTGCCTTGCTGGAGGGCTGGGGATCTGGCAGCTATATTCAGCCCCTTGAGACTGGGGGCAGCAGCCCTCCTGCCCTGGAGGATGGGCAGCAGTTGGGGAGCAGTGATGAGCTCCCAGGTGTCTGCGTGGTGGTGTGAGCTGAGGCTGAAGGCAGCCTGGGTGGGCAGGGGGCTGCTGGGTGCCACGTCTCCTTGGAAGTTTGTTTGTGTGGATTTAGAAATAGGGGATAATGGCAGTGCTCATTTTTCACATTTATTGCTTGGTTCTCTTTTCTTTTTTCCCCCCCACTGTAACACTTCTTTATTGAAATAATTCAATAGCAACCAGAAGCTCCCTGCTGAGCCATGGGCTCACTGATTCCAACGGCAGAACGACCCATGGGTGGGCCTGGGGTGGCACAGTGCCTTGCTGGAGGTCACCCAGCAGGAGCCAATTTTACACACTTCCTCCCTTCTGTCTTACAGATACTCTGGGATATTCACACAGTTGTTGTTTACCAACCAAGAATCCGTGTTTTCATTTGAAACAAACTAGGAAGCCTCTGCTGCAGTGTTCTCATGCCAAAGTGGCACTTTTCCAGATTTCATTGCCATGAAGTGTGCAGTAATGCTAAGGAAAAAAAGAAGCATGGAGAAATTACCCAGGAAAACAGAAGGAACCCCTTTACCCCCATCAGTTTTGACTGTAGGTGAGGGGCAGCAGAAACAAGGCAGTAAAAGCTGATCCAAAATATTATTGCTGAGGGTAACCCCCAGCTTTATTTCCTGCTGAGGTAATATGCCTCCTTCTGATGAATTAAGGTTTCTGAAATCTTCACCCAGTTTCTGTGGACAGCAAACGAATTGGAGTTTGGAAGTCTTTCTGCACTGAACAGTCTAGAGAAAACCTAAAGGGGAGAAGAGCATTCCTTTGCAAATGACCTGCAGTTGGTTTGAAGGGTTTTGACTGGTTGGACAAAGAAGGCAGAAATTCCCATTTGTTCTTCAGCTGTTGACTTTGGGAAACCACCCCCGAGTGCCAGTCTTGGTGGAGGGCAGCGGTTCAGCACGTTCCTGCTGTCGTATTGGGTTGGTGTCATTGGGGAGAGCTTCTGTTTCCTGGGAGGTGAAGAGAGAGATCTGGTTTTCTTCCATAAAAAGACATTTAGGAGCTAACAAAGACATGATGTTTCTTTCATTTTTTTTCTCTATTGATTTATGGAATTAGACTGCAGCTTCCTACCTAAGTGAAACAAATGATTTCTAGACAGTAAAGTAACAAACAGACAAATGGCATTCCTTTTTGCCTACTGTGTCCTTCCTTCACTCTTCTGTTGACTAAATGACAGTCTGGTGGTGTTGTCGTATGCAACATATCTCTTGTATATCTTGTTTATCTTCTAAGTTGATACTACCAAAAGGGTGACTGGCAGTTCCATTTAAGTGCCTGGTTATTTGCAAATAAATGCAATCAGACTGAAAATATACTTTATGCTGAGAAACAGTGTTGGAGAAGTTTCCTCAGATCATGTACTGAGGAGGGGGATCGTTGCTGAAGCCACCAAGGTGCTCTATGGCATCAGGTGGGGTGGGTGCATGGGTGCTGCAGAGCTGAGCTTTGTGTTGGGGTGGGGGCTGCTGTTAATCACTGCTCTGCTCTGCAGCAAAGATCGTGTCCTGCTGATGTGCTCTGGGCTGGGCTGGCACCACGTCCCTGCAGAGCTGTTCTGTCAGCGGGGTGGAAGAAGGGTGGGAGAAAGGGAAATGTTATTGTTTCCATTTCATAGGTGGGATGCAGGAAGTTAGATCGTGTTGGGTGCAGGAAAATAGAGCACTTACGCCTCTGCTTGGTATTAGTCAATACAGTGCCACTGCGCCGTGCTGTAGGCAGGTAATTAAAACCATTCATTGCTTATATACGCTTTCATAGGGCGTAGTAAAGAGGTGAGGAGAAAACCCAGCCCATCCAGATATCCCTGTGCAGCCAGCCGGGGGCTGTGCGTGTCCCTGTGCACTGCTAAGGCCGTGTGCTCCGGAGGGCAGGCAGGAGCTGCAGGACGGCTGGTGGCGGTGGGTCTGGGCGCTGCGCTGTGCTTCCTATGGCTGTAGGGCTGCAGCCAGGCACAGCTAGTGGGGGTCACCCCGAGGAGCTGAAACTCATTAGCAGATGAAAGGTGCAGTATGGGGAGAGGGAATGACCTCCTGAGAGTGTACTGCCACAGGCTGGAGCAATCCATCACTCTGGGCATGACGTTATTAATAAGGAGTATAAACAACGTGCTAGCTCATCGTGATTGATAAGACAATAAAAATCTTATAACAGCTTCTGAGGTCTTGCTGCTGTTGTTAATTATTGTCAAGCAATTCACTGCAAACTGCTGTCTGTGGGTGATGGGAGCTTGCCCTCTATTGAAAGGTGAAGCCGGTGCACAGGTGTTTATTTCTTTACTGCTTAGGAGGCACCAAACAAGCGAAGTGCTGAACCGTTTTCATTCAGGGAGAAGGAAAGTACACAGGGGTCCTGTGGGGTTGGGATAATATTCTGTGCAGATATCAACTAAAACCAGCAGTGCTTTGGGGGCCTATGGGCCAGCTCCTCTGGCAGCTGTGCTCGGCAGGGATGGGGCATCACAGCCCCCCAAAAGCCAGCAGTCTGCCACTGCTTTTCTCCATTGTGGCTTAAATAATGCAAAGGCTAGCAGTAATAGTAATAATTTAAAGTTTAGTCATAATAATGGTACTTAGCGCGTGCATTGCTATTTCTGTTGCATCTACTTGAAGCTTTTATTTTTTGTGAAACCCGCGGGTTTTTTTGTTTGTTTTTAAATAAAAGGGTTTGTGAAGCACATACTTTAAGCCTGCTTTGCATAGAAGCACCTCACAGGTGCTCTGTCAGCTATTCCTGGGGATTGCTTTTCTGAAAATACTTTTTTTCTCTAGGTGCTTTCAGACCTCCAAGAGCATGAAACTAAGAACAGGTCGTTAAGCAGATCTGCTGGATGTCCCAGTTGCAGGCACGTGGGTGGAGGTTTGAAATAAGTGGCAGATTTCAGTCTGTAACACATTGCTCGACTCTGCACTGAAGCCTGGGGATGGAGCAGGGCTGCCCAGACACATTTGCTTGTTTACACAAACAATAAAAGGTGTATTTGGGAAGCAGAAAACCAGGTGCATTTTACGTCCCCAGCACTGGCTGTTGTTTCACCGGCTGCGTTCTCTCTCCAAAAGCTCTGATCTCTGGGCCCTTCCTAGCAGAGGGCACAGAATCTGGCACAAAGTGTTTGCTTTCTCCCACCAAAGACCTCAGCTATTCCTTTAGCGATGCTTGAGCCCTCCGAATCCTCAGCGATGTGTTATTCTAGCTAAGCATATGGTTGCTATAACTACCAGCCAGAGTGCCTCTGACATCCTCTGTACCGTGGCATATGTGCCTGATCTAGCAGTGAGCTTTTCCCCTGAATTCCTGCCTCTGCTGCTGTATTTTATCTTTCTGTGCGCTGCTCAGAATTAAAGTCCCTTATTGGTTACCTGCCACATGGAATTTCTGTATGTTTTCCTTTAATGTGAAGTTGGATGGTGCAGGACCGTCAGGGGATAAATGAATAAAGTATGGAATAAATCAGGCATTATGAGCTTGAAGTAAAAAAATAATAAATTAGAGAATAAATTGGACACGAAGACATCAGCAGTGCTCTGTCATCTCTGTATGGAAAAACGTGGAATGAATGTTGCTGCATTCTTTTGTTTGAGCAGTAGTTCCAAAGAGCTGCATTTGCGCGCACATCTGCAAACACCAAATCCTGGTGTGCTCTGCACATCATTTAGGAACCTGAAAATGGAACAATCATTTCATCTTTAGGAAAGAGAAGGAGACTTGCTAAGAATTGTGGGTGCAGTTGGAGTTGCACGCTGTGCTCCGGGGCTGCTTTCCCTGGGCTTGTTGTTCAGACACATTGCGTTCTTACCTGCCAGCAGAGACACTGGGAGCATTCTGAAAACCATCTAAAACCAAATGGCGGTTACTCATCTAATTAGTCACCAAGGGCACCGCGACAGCAATATTTACATGGCTGCTCAGCATATGACTGATTTTGAGGGACTTACAGTTTGTCGTGGAGTTAATTCAGTCGTCTGCTCTCTTTGTTCCAGAGCTTTGTTTATCACTGGCTCAGGTTGCTGGATTAGATTCATGCTCATTACCAGGGATTTGTACAAATATTGACAAATCAGAGACATCTTTCAAATGTGACAGTTTGTACAGCCAGATCCTGATATTTTAGTATTTGCTGTTGTCCTCTTCAAAGGCTTTTTTGTTTATGTGGATTTGGACGTGGGCATGGATGTGGGCATGGGCCTTTCTGTAGGTTATGACTAAATAGCGTGATTTTTCTGAACAGATTCATTATTGTTTCTCACACTTAGTATTTGTGGTGGTCTTGGACACTTTTTCTAGGAAGAACATGGGAGTTCAGACCTCTGTCTTCAAACTTGAATACAAGCAGTGCTGTGCGTGTTGCTCTTCTCAAGATGCTCCACTTGTACTGAGTCTGTTCTCATTTGCCAGCTCTCATTTCTCCAAAACGCTGTTCAGCAATGTGAATCTGCACATGAAGTTCTTGCCTTAGGCTGATTTTGTGCCTTTTTTTCTTCTCCTATATCTTTAATGATCAGCTTTGGAACTCACCTTCAAAGGGTGAAGTGTGTAAGTACTGATTTGGGATCCCCAAAAATGTGTGAGAATTGTGGCCGTGGCCTGGGGTCGGAGAGCTCCCACCTGCAGGTCCTGTTGCAGGGATGCTGTGCAGGCAGCGCTGCCTTGTCCTGCCCTGGGAGCTCAGTGGTCCCCAGGTGCTGCTGCAGCAGCATCAGCCCGAGGGCCACAGGGCAGCTTTGAAAAGCCACGCTTCTGGCAGGCTGGGAAAGGAGCACTGGTGGAGCAGCAGTGCTGCAGGCATCGTGGGATGGCGTGCAGAGGATGGGAGTTTGTAACCCGCAGACATATATGGTATGAGTGGCTTGTCAATAAGAGAAATTGCAAGAAATGAAGATGTCTGTGTGGAGCAACACCTACTAGGGATGCTTATTGTGATAACACAGTCATTCGACAGCATTCCATGCTGCTCAGCACACCTCGCCTTACAGATCTGCTTGTTTGTTCATACACACATTCAGAGTTGAGCTGTCAAAATTGTCAAACTGTGGGAGCCAGGCAGTGGTAAACCTTTTTAATGCTCGACGAAGCATGCAATCAGAATTATACAATGTGAATACAGGCTTTCTTGGGGTATGTAAATAAACGCATAAAGAATGCCTTTATGTGTAATTCAGTTGTTCCTAATTTTTGTTTGCGTGGAGGATAATAAAGCGTAATCATTGTTAAATTCATGAATGAAGTTAATCCCTGGCGTCTGTCACAAGTTTAAAAGCATCTGAATCCAAGGCTTGACTGTGTGTCCTGCCTGGAGCTGCACGCTCAGCGCTGTGCTGGGCAGGGGCCCTGCTGCCATGCTAAGCAGGGCTTGGGGCTTCCCTGGCAGGACAGTGGGAAAGGTTTTCCTCGCAACAGAGCGCTCCTGGGACAGGGCTTTAACTTCCACTCCAGCTCTGGCATGGAGGTACAAGAGATGGAGCGCTCAGTGTGCAGACCCCAGCCCTTCTGTGATGGCCAGCTGAGAAATGAGGAGCGCTGTGACTTGTGAGTCTATGAGAAATCCGTGAACCAAGGCAAACTGCTCATCCTGCTGTGAAGGTTGTGTGCTTTTCTCAAATTACTGTCTTTGATGTGGAGTGGGAGAGAAGGGTTGGTGCTTTGGGGAAAACTTTGAAAAGAAAAATGTGATTTGGAACAAATATGAGTGCCGTGGAAGAATCTGCATCCCGTTCTCCCCTTAGGTTGGGCAGTGCCCACCCCAGCTCACTCCCTGCATTCCTCTGCTCCCAGATTGTCTGCTTGTGGGTGGGAATGGCTTATTAGTGCTTCCCATCATTGCTCTCTTTCATTCAGAAAAATGCAACGACTGCCAAAATTAAACTTTGAAAATTAGCATGCAAACAGTAATCTTCTCACACAGACTTCAGATTTGCTTATTACCAGTGGGGTTTCTGTTCTTAAGCGTTTTCAAACAGTGGACTTCCTTCTGAAAAAGCTTACATTGGGATTCTGCCATCAACAAGAAATCCTGGCTCTAGCAGAGACATCCTTACAACATTGTTTGATTTGCACTGAAGATTTGTTATCTGCTTTTTCTTAACCTTAGGTAAGAAGCACTTCAGTAAGCTGAACAATTTCATTTTCAACTGTTTCATTTACCGTTCCTAATTTCTAACCCACGAATATCCAGATGGCCATAGACATTGAAGTGAACCAACTGGAGCAATTAGAAACCCCAGATACCTTGCAGACTCCTGTTCAGAATAAATACCAACCCTCCGAGGTTCAAAGCAGGTGGCTCATTTCTGTTTCATCATTTTTCATTTTTGTTTACCTCTGTGCTCTCAGACATCGGCCAGGAGTGAGCTAGAAATGCCATCAGGAAATGGCCTAGGAAAAAAAAGATCGCTACGAGTTGCCATCTACTTGCATAAATCTCACTGGTAATTTGCATGTGCAAATAATAACGAACACGGTAACATTTATAAAGCTTACCCTAATGAGCAAGTTACCTATGGAAATGCTGTGCAAATGTGAGGCTGTACTTGCTCAGAGGAAATAAATTCCGCAGTCTGGGTCGTGCTCCCCCAAAGGGTCCTGGCTCCAGTGAAACTCGTGTGCGCCTCCCCCTGAGCGTGGATGCGGTGCTGGCAGCAGGAGGGTCTCACAGTAATGGTGTCTGTGCAGTTCGGATCGTTCTGTGTCCGATTCTAAGCCCACTCCAGTCTCAAACAGCGGGCAGACAGGGAAGTTGCTGAGCTGCCCTCGCTTAATCTGTCCCCCTCGTCCGTGTTCAAGTCTGTGCATCTTAACATCGCCTCTTGCAGTTCCTACCTGAACAGACCGCTCTGAGCAAATGCTTCATCCTTCAGTGAAGTCCATAAAGACAAAATTCTGCTGGTAGTTTACTGAAACCATTTACCTATCAGTTGTAACCATAAAAGAAAACATTAACGAATACTGTATTTAAAACTGTGGTGCAGATGCTGCTGAAGAAATTAAATGAGCTAGAATTTTGTATGCTAGCCAGAGGAGAGATCTTAGGTTGTGCAAAATAAGCATAGAAAGGGTGGTTTTCTTCATATTAATTAAATGCAGGTGATTGAATGAACTTCCACAACTTTTCCTTGCTCTCCCAGGTACTGAGGGAGATGGTTTCCACACGACATTAAGCCAAATCTTGCTGTGGTGACCATGGGGGCAGTTAAATCCCGGGCTGCTCTGCATATGTGTTTCTGTATGTGTATGTTTGTATGTATATGTGCAAGGCTGTTCCAGGGGTCTATGCTTTGATAAGCTCGTGCATGTACCCAGTGTGACTGTGAGCCTGTAGTCATTCATACATGTTATTAAACAGAAGCAGCACTAATGTGCAGCTAAGTGAAAGTACAGATCTTTCCTTGACCTTTATTTGTTTCCGATCATTTCCATGTATGGGAAGAACAGACTGGCTCATTTAAGAACAAAGTTAGAGAACTGTCATTTGCCACCATGCGATTTCCTGCTGGGGAACACTGGTGTTGGTCATTTGGTCAACAGGTCAAAGCTGGAACTGAGCAAAGGCAAAAGCATTATTGGGGGTTGCCTGGAGCACCGCTTGGTGTGGGTCTTGGTCTCATCACCAAAGCTGGCTTGCTGCCGTGGTCCATGGAAGCTGGCAGCTGAGGGCCTGAGATGCGTGCTGAGCAGCATGTGGGAGCTCGTGGTTTTTCCCCTGGGAAGGGAAGATCCCATTCCTTACGTGTTTGCTGGGTCCTTCTGTGGCTTTGTGATATAAAATGCTAGAGTGGCCATAAAACAATGTTCATTTCATTCTTTTTTTTTCTGTCCCAGAGACTGTCTAATTAATCATGGCAGCATTAGTCTGTAGCAACAACTGGTACACAGTGTGATCAGCCTGTTTTGTCTCACTGTGCAGGCAGCAAATCAGTTTCATGATGGAAAAAACAGATTTTTGCATTGTCTTGTTGGAAAAGATGTATTTATCTTCCTCCTGGGTAAGCTGCTTTTCTCGTGACAGATCAGGTTCATAACAGGCTATGGGCCGATTCTATGGTTATGGTAATGAATGCAAAGTTTCGTGGTTGAGAAAGTTTGGTTTAACTGCAAGGTACTGCTGACCGACCGATCCATAGGAAAGTAATGGGAAAATAGTGGAAAATAAGAGAAGTGTCAATTTAACCCAGTTCAGTGCCTACACGTCTAAAATTATATATTATAGCAATAACAAGAACTATAATAAAACTGTATATCTATTTACATGAGTTCATTGTAGAATCTCAATGCCTTTTATAAACAGCAAAGAAGGTTTTTGCTGCCGGGCCACCACTGTTATCATTACTGTTATTACCACCATCATCATTCTTCCACTGGAAGCACCAGCTGCTGTCCTGACTTTCAGGGCTGCCCTCCTCTCTTGCAGCAGCTTTGTGCTGAGCAATGACGAGTGCTGGCTTTTCAGCACACAGCAATTTTTTTTTGACGTGACCTCAGGATCTAACAGCCCTTCAGGCACATACATCTCTCTGAAACTGTATGATCCATTGAAGATTAAGTAGCGCGCCTAAATACTGGAATGGCGCTTTAGCGATTACTGCTCTTCAAAACCACACCGTGTGAGTCCAGAGGGTAACACAAAATTATCCTGCAGAGTGAGACAGTGAGAAATAATGGACGCAACAGAAGTAGATAGGCTATTAATGCCCACGTTAATATTTCTGTTCCCACTTAATTCCCTAAGTAGTCTTATTTGCGTGGTGATCCTTTCCAGGCGATATGTTAGTGCCAGTAACCTTGCCCTTCAGTAGATGGTAGTTTAAAACTAATTGGACCCTGAGATTAACAGCTCTGCTCGAGAAGCAGCATGAGGAGCAAGGAGCTCGAGGTGGCACTGCCTTTGCTGAGCACAAACAAAGGAATTTTATTCTTATTAATGGAAATATATTATTGTGAGAAACTTTTCCTGTGAATATACCTAATGTGGGCCTCCAGTAAAGACAGGAAATGCAGTCAGCTTCCCATAGATGTTGTGGTGTCATCGTCTCTGGAGACATTTAAAACCTGCCTGGATGCCTTGCTGTGTAAGCTGCTGCAGGGGGTTGCATTGAGGGATCTCGGAGCGCTGTGATGCCATGGGTGTGGGGTGGGGTGGCCGCCTGGCACTGAGCTGGCACAGCTCGCCCTGCTCCTTATGGTTCGGTTGCCCGCACAAGACCTGTAAGAAGTGTTATTTCCTACTTTGTATTACAGCCTCTGAATAAATGGTCAGGGATACATCCCTCTTGGGCTCAGGCTGCAGTCAGCCTGCAGCAGGTGCTGGATAGGTTCTGGCTGGGCACCAAGTTACCCCAACACCTCCTGCCATCCCCTGCTGCCTGGTGGAGGTGGTGTTGTGCTGTTTGTGGGTGCTGGAGGCCTTGGTTGCTCTGGGGCACGGGTACCTGGGATGCTGCTGCAGTGACAAAAGCCAGCCCCTCCAGGCTGCGTGTCTCACAGGAAGCTGCCTTTTGCTGCAAGTATTTCTTTAAATATGGACATTGTGGTCTTGTGAGGCTGAAGCAGCAAAGCAGGTTCTGTACAATTTATTTCATCTTAGGTGATGAATAACACCTCAGGAATTGATAGAAAATAAGGTCATTTTTTAGGCATTAAATGAAGGCTTGCCTGCCTAAACATCACTCATAAGTGTTATTTAACCTTTGGAAAAGCATTTTACGGGCCCCAGCTAAGATGAAGCACAAAGAGGTTTTGCCTTGTTTCTCTGTCTGCTGTCTCTCAGTGATTTGGGCTATAAAGGAATAAACCTGGTCTAAGCAAAACTAATATGGACTTTTCAGAGATAGCACATTAATCTCCTGACATTTATATAGACATCTCAGGAGCTCTGGAAAATTGAAGTCCGTGTAGGAAAAGAAGCCGTATTCGATTAACCTGAATTTGAGTTTTAGTGCTGGCTGAGCAGAAATGCTGTCGCAGCCTCCCCTCCATCCTGCTGAGGAACAGCCCTGCTGCCGAGCAGCACAGCTGCCCTGGTGGAGGTGCCAGCGCCGTGGGACAGCCTGCAGTCAGCTCTTTGCTGTGTCTGTCCAACTCAAAGGCATCTGCTTTCTGAATCAGCCAGTAGGGTATTTTCATCCGCACTGCCGCTGCTGGGCGATATGAACAGGCTGTGTTTATTCCAGGTGTATCTCAGTCAGAAGGAGTTTGCTGAGCTCAGTGTTTCCAGCCCTCGGCATTCCACTCCCTGCAGGCGGTGCGGTGTGAGCCCTGCTGCCCACCCTGCATGGGCAGCACCCAGCAGGAAGGCATCCCTGCCTGCAGCAGAGCATCCTGCTGTGCCCAGATGGAGCCGCCATCCCTGTGCCTGTGTGGGGCTGTGGCCCCGGCTCTTGCTGTCCTGTGGCTGGAGGCTCAGCACAGGTGGGGGCTGTGCGGTCCTTCCCTGGGGGAGGAGCAGCCCGGTGCTGGAGTTCGAGTGCTCCAGGGCTCCCTGCAGTTACAGCGGGAATTGCCTCGCCTTGCTTGTAGCGCGGCTTGTATTGTCTGTTTGCTGCGATCCCTTTGGGCCTTAGTGATTTTTCAGCTAGCTCAGTTTTACTGAATTTGTAGTTCCAGTCCATCCAAAAGCAGTTGCTAAGATGACTTGTGAATCCTTGGTTTCCAGAAGACTGAGAACAGGAGAGTGGGGATCTGAAAATGGGCTCTGTGTGTTCCCCTCCCCTGTAATCTTCGTGCATCCAGGGAAAAGTCAAGTAAAAGCACTGGCTGTGTTCCACACCCTTCACAAGATACTTTTTCACTCTTTCTGACCTAAATGAAACCATTAGGGCCTGTCAAGCTGGTGGAAAGTGAAGCACTGGGGACCCTGCTGGAAGCCTTCCTGAAACTCAGCTACAGATGTTTCTACCTGCAATAGCTCTAGCATCTCTTCAGAGTCCAGCTTGTTCCATGTAACACTGCATTTCTCCGTGTTCAGCTGTGGCCTAATGCAAAACGACATAACACAATATGATGCTTCCTAAGTGATTAAATGCAGCACAAGGTCATAAATTCAAAGTGACGTTTCAGAATTACAAATTGTTCTATTCTTTTAAGACACAGAGCTGCTCACAAACAATGCTGGAGCCAGCAGACTGCTATGCTTGCTATTATCTATATGTTCCCAGGGATCTGCTTATCCCCGAGACTCTTGTAATGCTTGCCCATTTGGCAGGATAAAGCATCCAATTAAAACACACCTAATGCAGAGATGCAAGGGTGCCTTGTGTGGCTGAAACAGCATCCTCCTCTTAGAAGCTTCTGCCCAGTGCAGTGCCCTGACCTTGTAAATACACTTTGCCATCTATGCAGTCCCTTTCAAAGGCATACTCAGTAATTTTGGCTGCGTGTGACACAGGATGTTAGTATAATAACAATAATTAAAGCAAAGTGATTTTCTGTCCTGGATGCAAGAAAAGAAGATGAGTGGTTGGAAACTGTCTTTCTCAGAAGGGTTGTGTCTTCCCTTGGTGTTACTGCCAGCCAACTCTCACACACAGTGCAAGCGTGTTCTTTTCCTGCTGACTTGTGCAACAACTTCCTTGCAAGGGGGGCGGCTGCTGCTGCTGCTGCACAGGACGAGGGCAGCACTGCCCAGGACCCGGCTCTGAGCCCCATGGCTGCTGCGGTGTGCAGGGCAGGCACTGAGCCTTTGACTGGGCTCTGGTGTCCCTGTGGAAGGACACGGCAGGACAGTAGGCAGCAGTGCAGGACTAGGTCTGCAGCTGGGCAGTGTGTAATATCCCCACTCACTTCAGTCAAATAAATGGCTGCTGGGAGAGCTGCGTAGAAGGACCTATCAGTTCTGATATTGCTCAGCGTGCCGAATGGAAACGCAGCCCGTCTCTCACTGAAAGAATAACTAAATGAAATTAGAATTCTCGTTTTAGATTAGCCTACACAGGAGCAGCTGAACCTTTTATCTCAGCTGACCTGTCTCGTGAGTAGAAGCCCCGCCACTTATTTGATCCCTACAAGTTCAGATTTGAAATAGTGTCTGCTGTTCGGATATATACTGTAGGAACTGTATCCCTTCGCTATTTTCCTTGGAAGGAAATTTTTGTATTTAATTCTTTTCCCAATCCACCCTCTGTGGAATAGATGTCTGCCTTTCTTCTCTGGTAGCTCTTGTGCTCCTCACATGGCAGCGCCTGCAGAAGAGCCGTGTTGCCCAGGGAAATTCCCTGCCAGGCAGGTCCTTGGGAAAGCAGGATGGTGGAGGTTGGCAGGGGTGAAAGAAGCAAGGGAAAGTCAAAATTCAGCCTGCTGCTTTGCTGTTTGTCTCACCTCTCAGCCATAAATGCTGTGGGGAATCTTGGAGCAGTGGCTGATCTGTAGGTGATGTTCTCTCTGATTGCAGATGGGTGGAAGCGGCTCATGGATCGCCAGTCTGTTAATGATTGAACTTCTCTGCCGCTTAAGGCCAGCGTAAGAAGAGCCATCATTTAAATTCAAATGGCATTGAATCTGTTAAATCTGGATAGGATATGACTAGATAGGGACATTACCACCCTTCAGATGTCTTGTAAACCTTCCAGGCTATTAATTGATGTGATTTTTCCCTGTGCTATGTCAGCCTCAGCTCCCAGAGGGCAGGGGCAGGCCAATCCCTCTGCCTGGTCTCCAGCCCGGGTCTGTTGTTGGCAGCAGGATCTGAGCAGCTTCATTTACACAGCAGATTCCAGCTGGGCCCGCTGTGTGTCATTTAGCCCTGATGCCACAGCTCCTCTGCAAAGCAGGCCAAGGACTCTGTCCCCGTGGCTCAGCGTGGGATGTGCCTCGGGGTCCCCTCCTGTAGCCTGGGAAGGTAGCAGCACATCCCGGCCCTGCAGCAGGTGTGTGCAGTTCAGTCCAAGAGGGCTGGACGCATCCCAGCGCCTCGGTGTGTCAGGGCAGTAAGAAGGGCAGGGGGCACAGCCCCGTTCCAGCAGGGGTTGGTGAGCGCACAGAGCAGTGTTGGGTCGTTATGATGGTGTTTGTTGTGTTGAAAAAAGGGTGAGAAAGGTGCCATTTCCTTCCCCTCCTCGACGTCTGTATTGTGCAAACTCGTTACCAAGATGTATAAAGAAATAATGATAATTGTCAAAAATTAGCCCACTGTGAGAGCTCTTCTACAGCGGTACATGGGAAGTAATTGGAAGAGTAAGAGTTTGCTGCAGCTCCAGAAGGCTGGAGTTCTGAGCGCGTTGTGCAGGGACAGGATCTAATTAGTGAGCTGTATGGTGAAATAAATTGGAGGAGATGTGTTGTGTAATAGTTGCATAAGTGCCCCAACTGCTGAGCTGCCCTGTGCCTGGCTGGGGAGGGGAGGATGCGGGGCTCCTTCCATCCTCTGCAAGCACAAAGTGCTGGAACTGGGAATCAGATTAGAAGCCCGGGGAAACACTGTGAGTCCTGGATGCTGGCTTGCAGGGGAAAACAAAAATAAAAGTAGGAAAGAAGAAAGGAAAGAGGAATAAGCATTCTGTGGGGTATCCGTGTGCAGTTATCACATCTCCCCTCAGCCCTTCAGGGGTCAGTCTTTCTCCACGCTGCTCCCACATGTGGCACATCCTTGTGGATGCCACCCCACAGGGTTGTGGTGGGCGCAGCAGCAGCCGTGGCAGCACTCAGTGCAGGCTGCAACCCTAGCACAGAGAGACAGCAGGGATTTCCAATGGCCTCCGAGTGGGAGGTGCACACCTGGCCCTTTGCTGAGCTCACAGCTGTTTGCAACAGATTCTCCTCCCCCTTTCAAGTGCATCAATTTTGCTTTTCAAATGCATTTTAATTGATTACAGGACCAAGACACCCATCTCATTGTTTTTGTGTTCCTGTTGGGCCTTCTCATCACCAAAATCCCAGAGCTGCTCCTTTTTCGAATGGGGAGCAGCCTGTGCATGGCCCTGCCGTGTTCCTCACACAAAGTGCTGGCAGGAATCACTTTGCTTAAAAATAATTCAATGCGTTTGCATTTCTTAAAATGAACAAGTGCTGTGAAATCTTTGTTTAGTTAAGATAAGAATTATTTGCTTATTTTGTTCCCTATTTGTGCAGCTGCTGCTGCTACATATTCATAGTTGTGGCTCAGATCAGCTTGTGTCATTCAAACACGCGGTGCTGCTAAATTCAATTAAAGGAGTTGTACAGTTTTTGCTGTGGCCTGACATGGCAGCTCCACCCGAGCTGTGAGCCACGAGCTGCTGCTGTGGGAGCTGGGGGTGCTGCTCGCTGTGTGCCAAATGGGGCTGTGTGGGAAGCAGGTCCATCCACATGGTGCTCATCTACACTGGGCTGTCTTTGAGCTCTTTGCTGATGCTGCGCAATTAATAAATAACTAGGCTGTGGAAGTGAGACACGTAGCAGGGAAGTATGATTTCTAATCTCAGTTCTTAATAAATAATACCAATAATGTATGTAAAACGCAGCCGTGTTTGGTGTATCAGTTGTATTTCATTCCTGAGGGTTGTAATGGCAGTCCACAATCTGTCAGATTTATGCAGGCATCCATGTAAACCTGTGTTTGTGCTGCTCAGTGGGAAAAAAGGCAAGAATGAGGAATCCTGCCCTTCGTAGCCATGGCTGGTGAGACTGTGCTCACTGGCTCAGGACGGGACTTCTGTCATTTGACCTTGTGTTGTGTGCTGGACTGGTCCTGACCTGCACCAAGGGGGAAGCTGATGGCTGTGGGGGGGGGGGGGTATCTCCAGCTTCACATGTGCCTTGGGCACAGCCGGTTGTTTCGAAGTTGGAGATGGTGGTTAAGCAGGCATGATCATAGCAAAGCAAAGCTGAAATAAATTCACAGGCTAAAAGGAAGCACCCCTCAAAGGCTTAAACTCCAACCACAAAATGCCTTCTGGCTTTGTATTAGCAAAATTGAGCGCACGTAGTGATGCAGTGATAGCATGAGGTAATACACATTTAAAACAAAGGAGAGTGGATGAGAGAAAAGGAAGAAAAATTATGAGTTAACAGACTTTACGGCCGTTGCCTGTTTTTGTTTCTGAGGTTGTTTTCCCTCCTAGTATCACTGAATTATATTTATACTGGGTTACCATATAGAAAATGATATCATAAAGTTCTGTGATGAGGATGTGTGTGCTGGGAGCTGCCACCCCTCCTGGGAACAGCGCTGTGCACGTGCACCTCATGGCCTGAGCCCATGGTGTGGGATGGCTGTAAGTTACCATAAAGACTGATCCATCCGTGGGTTTACTGATCACTGGCCCTCGAGGTGTGGGAGTTACACAGCGAGGCCCCACGGTGCTCATGTGAGCTCTTGTAAATCCAGTGTGAAAAATAGTGGGCAGTTCTCCATCAGGAACCCGTGGCCAATTAGAGCTCTCTGTGCAGGGTTTTGCTTACCGGTCAGCTCAGGCTTCCCTGGGAGGGATCAGAGCTTCCTGCAAGGTCACAGTGGGGTAATGGAGAATTACAGCTCAACTGTGATGCGCACCGCTCTGCGCCGTGGGGGTGGAGGTGGCTCTGTAAGCCGTGCATCACCACGATCAGTCATACGGTAAAATGAGCGACAGACAGCTTCCTCGTGCCCTTGAGATTATCAGCAGTGGAAGATTGATTTGTCTGCCCTTGTTCTAATGGGTCTTCTCTCCAGTCCTGCAGCAGGGAGCAGAGATGTGCCCTCTGACAAAGCTCTGGTGGTGTCACCTGATGGGGGTGTGAGATGCTGACTAAGGGACGGCTTTGTGGCAGCGCTCAGAGGAGTTGAAAGTTAAAGACTTTAGAAGCAGTGAAGGTTTGTTTTTTTCTTGAATTCAAATACATATATTTCTTCTGTGAGCAAAGTGGAAGTTTAGGAGAGTTCTGCCAGCTCACTGTGCTCTTGGTGATGTCCTTTGTCACCGCTTGCTGCTACCCCTCCTTGAGCAGCACTGGCACGCTGGGGCTGATAGGTCAGGTCCCCTGCAGGGCCTTGGCCTGGTCTGTATCACTGAGCAGCTGTGCTGAAGTCAGAGCATCATTATTGGTGCATGGGGAAAGGATGGGGCCTTCGTGCTGGAAAGGCTGCAGAGCAGGCTGGGTCTGCTGTAGCGTGTGGGAGATCAGGGTGTAAGGGATCAGAACTGGGAGAGAATTTTCTGATAATGGGGATTTGGGGTCAGAGTGCCCGGGCAGGAGGCAGGCAGTGGAGGCGAGGAGCAGCATCCTTCAGAATGCTCCCGTTGTTTCCAGGTCTCCCCTGGAAGGACTGTTTCCACACATGCAAAACTTGTGCTGAGTCTTTTACAGTGATGAGCTTCCCTAGACACCACGCCAGCAGCTTTCAGGAGTGATGCCTGTAATTAAAATTAAAAAAATCCCCTTTGCAACTGTAGACTATGAACTTAATTTACCAATACAAACAAGGGGAGCCTGCCAAGCTGCCAACACAGGTATCTAATTTGTTGACGCAGAGATCTCAGGCAGTGTTTGTTTGGCTCTGTGCTGTGGTGTGCCATCCGACCAGGTCTCTAACCCTTCCACTTCTGCCCTTCCCCCAGCGCAGAGTGCAGTTGGGATATTTGGGGCTGTATTTCCAATGGTTCCAATGTCTGCATTGCTGCCCATAAGGATGTGTTGTGAGGGGCAATGATTGCGTGAGCGCCTGGTGGGGATGAGGTTAGGGATGGGAATGTGGTCATTCTGTCTCAGCAAGAAGCTCGTTTGGCATTAAAGCACTGTGATCTTGGATTTTGTTTCCTGACCCCAAAATAGGCTGTGTCACAGCAGTAATTTGTCATTTCCTCTCTGATTCTCTTTCATACACGTCCCTATGGTGGCCTCTTTCAAGTTGTTGCTCACCTACACCATACAAAATTTGCTCCTTTTCATCTTCCTTCATGAGGCATTATCCCAGCCAGTTCACCATTTGTTCCTTGTCTGTGAGTTCTCTTCAATTTGTCAAAATGAATGGCTTCTAGCAATTGGTGATGATGAGAGGGTAGAGGTGTATTTAATGTGACAGTTATTTATTCTGCAGAGAAAACATCTTTGTTTTCCTTTTCAGAGGAATAGGGCTTTACATTTTCATCGCATTAGGAGAGCAGCTATCTCACAGGCTTTACATTATGCAGAAGTGTTCTCTTGCAGTGTTTTGCTCCACCTTCCTTCTTCTGTTGCATCTGCTCTGCGCTGGGCTGCAGGCAGCACGTGTGTTTGGAGGGCTCATTTTTCCACAGCTGGAGGCCGAGATCCCCATTTTCTGCTTTGCAGCTTTTACTGGAGGTTGGACTCTGCCAGGCAAGCACACGGGCCGGCACGTGGCTGCAGAAACCACGCTCTGCTGCTGTGAGCATGGGCTGCAAGCATGGCTCAGTAGCAGCACGCAGCCGTGCTTGGCACCTGCATCTGTGCTTATCAACACAGTTGTCGTTGGGTGGGAAGAACTTTGAAAATCGTTATTAACTTCGTTAATAAGACAAGAGGATTTTGAAGCACTTGATTCACTGGGGGCCAGTGTTCAATTAAAGCAACACAAGGCTTTCCAAAGATTTCTGGTGTTTTGGATCTATTCCTAAGGACATTCCACTTTATTGATCTCAATTTGTTAATTAATCTATTGGGGCATAATGAATAATCCAACTGCCTTGAAGAGCTTTCTCCCTTTGTATTAATAAATTTGTGTAACTTTAGCTCTTTAAAATGCAGTATGGTATTATTTATAACTCTTAGATTTTGTAAAGAACGCTTGCGTTGTAATGCCAGTTGTTAGTCACTTCAAAAGCAACAGTATTTTTTTAAAGCTCACCTCCCACCAGATGTGGGAGCTGGACACGGGGAAATGGTTTTAAGTTGAGGGGGGGAAGATGGAGGTTGGATGTCAGGGGGAAGTTCTTTACTATGAGAGCGGTGAGGTGCTGGAACAGCTGCACAGAGAGGCTGTGGGTGCCCCTCCATCCCTGGAGGTGCTCAAGGCCAGGTTGGATGGGGCCCTGGGCAGCCTGGTTTGGTGTGAAACGTGGAGGTTGGTGGCCCTGCACATGGCAGGGGGTTGGAGATTCGTGATCCTTGAGTTCCCTTCCAACCCTGGCCATTCTGTGATTTGCACCCATACCGTGGGGCTGGGCAGTGCTGGGTTGGGATGGCTGTTGGCTGCCCCTGATGCTGCAGCACACCGTGCTGCTGTGTGCCGCCAGGCCTTCCCTCAGCAGTGGAGCTGTGAGGAGCTGTGCCCCACATCCTCTGTGCTTTGGGCACCTCTTCCTCCTTCCAGTTCGGCAGCACCCACTGCTGCCTGTCATCCCTAGAGCTGTTAGTCTGCTTCCATTGCTCAGATGAAAGATGGGGTCAGTATCTCAAGGTTGTACGAAACAATCAGATTTTAACTCTATTTTTCCATTGAACATTTGGTAAATGTAATCTTATTTCTACATAGTACTTTGTATTTCAAAGGCAGCATTTGTTTGGGCTTCTTAAAGCACAGAATTGATTTTAGTGGCTCATTTCTTAATACTGAAATAGTACTATTGTTACTACCACTGACAATGGTATCACTTAATTGTTGGAGTGCCTTTCATCTTCAGGAAGATCCAACTGCTTGATAAACTCCTCTGCTCTGGGAAGCTTCCACCCACGAAATACAAGAGCAGACATTGGAGCCCCACGTTGCATCTGCACTTCCTTCCGGGGCAGAAAAAGACAGCTTTCCCCCCAAAATGGCACAGAGTTCTACATAGGGAACGTGCAGGTACAGCAGTGCCTTCTAGACAGTGGCTCATGAGACACAGCTGTAGAGCTTTGCTGGCACTTGCTGCACGTGACAGCTGTGGCACTGCAGCTGTCTGCTGGTCGCCCTAAGGCTCTCCTTCCCACCCTCCCCTTGCCATCACCCGACGATGTGCTGCTTGCTGCCTGCCTGCTGCTGCAGGAGATGCTGAGCCCTGCCTGCAGCCTGGGTGCTGCCCCTGGGGTGGCTCTGTGCTGTGAATGCGTTGCACTTCTCTCAGTCATTCGGCTGAAAGGTTCATCCTGGCTCGAGTCCTTCTTGTGGGCTTTCTTTTCGTAGCTCAGTGAAGCAAAACCCATTTGTTTCACTGATGTTTAGGGTGGACCTTGGTGATTTTCCAGACCCTCCTTAAGATTGATCTGATACCTTTTCAAGAAAGCCTCCATTTTGTTCTGCCTGCTCCTTTTCTGTAACAGAACGATGATGTCAAGCCAAAGTATTTAGAATGTTCAAGTCCTCTGCCACAAAATAGGAGTGAACTAATCAGAGGGACGGGCAGGCTAATTACAGCAGAGAGCGCTTCTATTTATTCCCAAGTATCTTGTTAATCAGCAATAATGGAAAAGGAAACAGCAAGAAATTACATGGCAGTTAAGTGACTTTTTGGTAAAATATATATTTTTAAATTAATCTAAGTGCCTTTGAATGATGAGACTGTAATTTAATTTAATCCATTAACAATATGAAACTTGAAGCCTACTTGTCATTGTATTTTTGGAAATGCAAGTAATGAAATGTTTAGTGGTGGGTAGGTAGTGTTATTATTAGAGATTAATCGCTCCAAGGTGGAATAATATTCACCCAAATGTTTCATTATTTGGTATTACAGTCTCTGTTTAATGCAGCAGAGCTGGCTCACAGATGTGGCAGGGCTGCATGGCTGCAGTGAGTCTGAGGGGGCAGAAATGGCAGAGGGTGTCTCTGGTACAAATAAACATACAGAGCTGCTTCCACTTTGTTCCTGTTCTGCTTGGTTGAACCACGAGCGTATTTACACAGACATCAAGATAACAAAAAAGGGCAGTGATGTTTTAGCCAATATCTGACCGTTTTACAGAAAAGCATCCAGCAGCAGTGTGAATGTGCACCAGATGGGTGGCCCAGGGCCCTCCCTGGTTCAGCAGTGCCTATGGGAGAAGGAGGGGAGAGGAGCAGCTTCTGCTGCAGGCCGTGTGAGCAGGGAGCTGATGCCAGCAGCAGCTCAGTGGTTCGGCCCACGCTCAGCCTGTGTTGTGCTGTCCAAATTGCCCACAGGGACCAATCCTATTGCCTCTGCCAGTTCTATGGCTCTGGCCAGTTCTGTGCATTCCCAGGATAGCAGCACCGTTATTGCTGTTATTTTATGAAGCATTCATCCTGTTCCTCTGAATCAGCCCCATCCCCTGTCATTCGTTATCTTGGGCCAGGAAGCAAAGCAGAGCTCATAATTCAACGCCCTCCTTTTAGGAGTGGAGTTTTTAGCACCCAGTTCTGCAGTGCGGGCACATTCTCTTTGGGATCAAGTCTGGAGTCTTTAGGTAGAGGCAGAAGGCAATAAGATGTAATCTTCATTTTGAGTCTGTTTAAGGTTTATGCTTGTGAATGTGTATAGTTTTCCAATTGGGAGAAAAAAGCATGGCTACAAATCAAGCTTTGATCCCCTGGAGTTACACAGAGGCGAGCACTAACAAGCATCTTGTGAACTGAGAATTGAATCTCATCGCACTCCAACCAAACAAGCTTGAACAATTAAGATTAAGGGTGGAAAAACGAGACATTGGAATTAAGGCTTATGTCTGTTTATGCTTCCTGCATTAGCCATGGAGCCCAAATGAAGGTTTGTTTCACGTTGCAGAGGAAGAATCACGGTGGAGGCTCTGCTTTCCAAGAGCACCATGAGGGCCATCGCTGCCAGCTGTGTGGGCCGCAGCACGGCCATGCAGCTGGTGATGGAGCAGAGCAGAGGGCTGGGCAGCACACAGCGTGCGGGGAGCAGCCACCGACTGCAGAGGGGCTGTTTGGTCGCTCCTGGCACGTGAGTGTTTTCCTGCAGTTTGCTCCATTTTTGGGGGATGATATTCTTCAGTTCCTTTGATGTGTGAAATGTGTTTTTCTTAGCTGCGTTTTATAGACGTGCTGCAGACTTCACTTGACCTACTGTAACTGAACCGGAGCAGCACGGCATGCTAATGGTCTGCTTGACCACTGCCTGCTGTCTGTGGAGCTCCTCCCCAGGCACTGCACGCCTTGCAGGCAGTGCCCAGGGATCTCCTGCTGCCTTGGGGCTCCTGGGGTGGATGTGACCCCACGTGGTGATGGGCCCCTTTTGCAACCTGCAGTCCCCACCACGCAGACATTTTGGATCACAGCTCTTCCAATATTCATGATTTCATCATTTTTCCTTAATTTCTGATAGTTTGATACTATCTAGAATAAAATCCTATTGGAGGATAACTTCTTAAAGGTCTGTAGAGGAAGAAGCAGCAGCAGCTCCTGGAGATCCTGGAAGAAAACCTCAGGCAGGTTCTGATTTCCTTGTATCAAGATGGGCTTCGTAGTAACATATGTGTTTTCTAAACATCCCTGAGTATCCTGATGTTGCAAATCTGTTTATTTATATACCCAGGAGTATGGGAGTGGGGAGTACCCCGGAGTGTCAGAGAGTGGGGCTGTGTGCCTCAGAGTGGGTGAGAGTGATGCACCCAGCTGACCAACAACAGATTATGAATTGGACCAGTGTTCTTTGTTCTGTGACTGGAATTGGCCATACACAAAGAAGGGTGCAGAGAGTGGGCTGAGAACTGGGCTCTGACTGCAGAGGATCCTGCACCAGAGCAGGGCTGGTGCTGGCTGTGCTGCAGCCTCTCATCGTGCTGCTGGATCCAGGCTGCTGTGTTTCCTTTCAGTTAGAAGGGCTTCTTCCTAAGATAAAGCAAAACTTACGATGCTTAATGTCCACATCAAATATAAAGTTTTCCTTTTGACACATTTAATGCCGACATGGGAAGTATTGGATGATCCATTTCTAGCTGAATACTAATGAAGTAAATTATCTCCAGAAATTTCCTACTGTGTGCAGACTGCAGGAACTAATGCACCTCATTAGATGCCTGTTGATTAGAAATGTTAAAGTGGCTTTTCTTTCTTTGAATGGCAATGAAAATTAATTTGATAGATGTACCACCCACCCCCATAAGCTGGAATAAGAGCATTGCCTGGCTGTGCGCAGAGGCTCCTGGGGTACAGACTGTGGGCAGCTCCCATGGGCAGTTCCTCCATGGGACACATTCCTCCACGTCCCCCTGAATGCTTACTCATCTTTTCCTTTTGCAAACGTGTCCAGAGTTGTGCTTTCCTTGTAACCCTTCTCCAAGTCAGGGGTGGATTAGGGTTAATTCAGGAAGGAGGGATGAGAAACGTGCTGAATGCAATCCTGCCTTTGCAGCCCAGCAGCATCAGTGGGAGCTCGCCGCAGGAGCAGCGTTGCTCCTTGCTACCACCAGATGTGCAGCACGGGGTGATTACAGAGCTCTGAATCTCAGGCACGCCAGGGACAGAGGGGTAGCAAAAGTACTTAATCAGTGGCTCCTGTAGGATTAATAGGCAAGGCAGGGGATAACATTTGTAATAGATTATATCTTCTTGAGAGTGGACTCTAGGCAGATTAAGTACTGTTCCTTACAGTTATTTTTGTTCTCTGTATGTATATCTGGGTCAGAAAGATTTCTAACGCTGTGAGGGACTTGCACTCTATGATAGGGAAAGATTTTGTTGTCACTGGTAAAAGAAGAAAGTGAGTAATCTTGTGCTGCTGCTCCCCATGAAGTGCAGGGGGTTGAAGTCCTTCGTTACTCCGAACCAGCCAAAGCAGGTGGGCGACTGGAACAGGGGAATGCAGGTCTGCAATTTTGCACTGAGGTGTTTCACAGTTTTGGCCTCTGCTCTGACTCTGTTCCATGTGATGGCACACTTTGCTTTCCACCTGCAGTCTCGTGCCGGCAGGAGCCTGTTTTCCTGCAGGGGAGCAGCAGCCCTGTGCAGGAGGAGCTCAGTCAGCTGTGGGTGGGGATGAAATGCTGCACCAGAGCGGTGCCCCTTCCCGGAGCAGCCCCAGCTCTGGCGTGTCCCACAGCAGGCTCTGCCCAGTGGGGCAGGCATGAGGTGCTGAGCAGCAGAATGAAGGGGCACAGCTGTGAGTGAGCCTAAGGGGCAAATCCTGTTTCCCTCCAGGGCTTCTGCGGGGACTGCTTGCAGTGGCTGTGAACACAGCACGAGCTGTGCACCCGCTGTCAGCTCACCATGACATACATGCTGCGTAGCACCTTGCTCTCCTTTGGCTCTGGTACTTGCAGGGCTGGCTGTCCGGCAGCCACACCTGGAGCAGGAGCCACCTGGATGCCAGCTGCTTTGGTTTCCTCAAGCCTAGTTAAATACAGCAGTTTTTTATTTACCAGTAGATAACAATTCACATGCGCCTGGCTGGGATGCAGGTGTATAACAGCAATAGCTTAAAGGAAAGCCCCGTAGCATGCACTAAATGGGCATGCCAGACTTGTATTTCTGCAAGCCACATTACCTGTGCAATTTCTTCAGCCTTGGCCGGTGGCCACAGCCAGCAGCTTGTAGCTGGGTCCTGTGTGCTCCTGGAGGAATGGTGCACAGGGATGAAAGAACAGGTTTTCTTTAGGCAAAAGGAAGCAGTAGGAGTCACCTCTCCTAAACAGGCTGTTTGTAAAGGGCTCATGGGGCTAACCTACGCTCAGAATTTTTTTCACTTTCCTCTCTCTTTTTTCCACTCTTCTGTGTAATCCCAGCATCTATTCATCTATATGTTGAAATCAAGTTGTCCTGGCTTAGACATAAGGAGGTTCTCAGCTGTGATGCTGAGAGCTGCTGGTTGGGTTGAGATGGGTCTCTGGGATATGAGCTGGCCACCAGGGAGAGGCACCAGAAGTTCTTTGTGCTTTTTTTATGCTTTCACTGGAGAGCAATAGAAGGGAGGCGGGAGTGTTATGGCTGGAAGCTATTTAGATTAGAGCATGTGTTAGGAATGGTGATATTCAGCAGAACTGGGAGATAAGGGTAGAGCTGAGTGAAGTAATTAGCAGGAGATGAGAGGGGTATCAGAGTGCTCAGAGCTGAACTGTACCTGGAGGAGCTGAGAGGCTGCAGGTGAGCAGCAGGCTTGGGGAATTTCTGGCTGACACTTCAGCTTGCTGTCACTCATGGATAAGACCTGTGGCACAGCTGAGGCCACTACAGCTTCAGTACAAATAATGAGCAATTTCTGTGGCACGTGGTGTAGGATAGAGCGTGTTCCTTCAGGTCCTCATGACCTTGGTGCACCAAGCAGCTGCTGGGCCCTCTGAGCCCACAGCCCACCTTGCTCCTTACCGCTGCCTGCCATCCCAACCCCCTTCTGGCCCTGCTGCCACACGGTGGTGTTCTCAGCAAGTGCTATTGATTGCAGAGCTACAATTCTGCTTTCAAAAGAAATGAACGTTTCTAAAGGTATTGATGGCTTGATCCTGCACTGTGGTTGAGTTACTGCTGGAATATTGGTTTTGTGCAAATTCCTCACTTGCTTTCATTGAATCACAGAATGGCTTGGGTTGCAGTGACTTTAAAGACCAACCACACAGTTCCAGCCTCCCCCTGCCATGGGCAGGGTTGCCTCCCAGCAGCTCAGGCTGCCCACAGAGCATCCACCTGGCTTCGAGTGCCTCTGGACATGGAGCATCCACAGCCTTCTGGGCAGCCCATTCCAGTGTCTCACCGCCCTCTGAGCATAAAATATCTTCCCATCATCTAACCTAAATCTACTCCCTTTTATTTTAAAGCCATCCCCCTTTGTTCTGTCACTGTTGAACCCTTTCTGCCCTCTGCTGCACAACCAGCTGGCTGTGGTCATGGTGGTGCTCAAGCACTCATGTTTGCCATGAAATCTGGGGTAAGATGTTTAATAACTTCAGGTCTGATTGCATGTCTGCAATGGCACAACCCTTTCCTGGCAGTGGTGGCACTGTGTGCTGGTGCTGCTGTGCTGGGGCAGGGCTGCAGCGCCCACAGGATTCTGCTGTTTTTCCCCACCGATGGCATCCCTGACACGGCTCCAGCACATGCAGGGTGTGCGGGGCCATGTGGATCCCCAGATGGCAAGTTTTCCCTTGGGTGAGTAAACCCACCATGCAGGGCAAGTCACGGAGATCATTAGCAGTGACCCAAATTTGTTTAAATACTGAGGGGCTTCGAGTCTTGTAAGTACATTCAGTCTTGCTGGGTATTTCTGTATTTCTTTAATAAGCAGAAGCAAAAAATAATAACGATTCATCAGCTCAGCTGTGGCCCATGGGCAGCTGCTGTGGGACGGCAGCGCTGCTGAGAGCCGAGCGAGCGGCAGGGAGGGCCAGGAGCTGTGGCAGTACCTGCTTTGGTATTGATTGTCTCTGTATGAGCTAGCGAGGCCTGCGAGGTGCTCAGAGGAACATCTGACAGCTTCACCCAGCCCCGAGCAGTGTGGGCAGGCTGACGGCAGGGGAATCTGCAAGGAATTGAGCTGACGTGCGTCGCCTGGGGAGGAGAAGTTAATGCCTTTCCCAGATCAGAACTGGCCTTATTCATTATTCCTAAGCCAAAGGAGCTCAGCTGGGCTCCGACTGTATCAGCCAGGGGTTGGTGAGGGAGCTGTTCTCACGATCATCCCTGGTGTGAATACCACTATAACATGTATTGATTCTTTTGAAACTGCAGCTGTCACCTTACACGTCCATAGCATTTATTACTCTTCCATGGAAAGATTTTCTGCCAGTTCTCCCCATTATCAACTTCATGTCATTAATATCTCCCCATAATGTCAAGATGTAGAAAAATTCTGCAGAGGTCACTTGAAAACCTTTCCGTCATGGAGAAATGGACCCAAGCCCACATTGTTCCTTGGGTGCACAGTTTGCTGCTCTGTTTCGTCACCTACGTTACCAACACAGCTGACCATCATTCACACAAACGTGTCCAGTTGTTGGTCTGTGTGCAAACCCATGGGGAGAGCCTAGTATTGCTATATGACCCTTTCAGTACTGCTGAAGAAAACAGGGTGCATCCTGCAGGCAGACCCTACGTGGTGCCTGGGGGTGCTGGGAGCCACCACCCCATGTCTGTGGCTCAGCCCAGGCCCCAGCTCTCCCTCCAGCCCCTCAGCTGCCCGCTGCCCTGTTAACCCCCCCACTCCACAGGGGCTGTCAGTGTAAGAGCAATTCCCGAAACAAAAAGGACATTTCTTTCTCCAGCATTATAATCCGGGAATTGTGGCTGGATCTTATTTCAGCCAAATGGGTTCACCCAGCTTGTCTATTCCTTTCTGTGCCACACTTGCAATCTAAAATCCATAAATAATTAATGAAACACACATAAAAATCCATAGGACCACGAGGAGCTTCACAAAATGTTTCCCTCGGTGCTGGTGGGGTGAGATCAGAGTCAGGCTGTTGTAGTGCCTCTCCCTGGGCATTGCAGAGTGGCCGACAGAAGGGTACTTTTAGAGCAACAAGTTATATGGGTTTAATAACACGAACCTGCTCTGCCTGTGCCTCCGCCCTGGGGCAGGAACTGTCCTGGCCGTCCTGCAGCTCTGCTCCTCCCAAATCGCGGGACGCGGCTGTTGCTCACCGCTTGGTTTCCAGCAGTGCCGTTGCTCTGGAGGAGCATTAAGTGCCATCAACGTGGAACTGCTCCTGCAGCATGTGTGGATGCACCAGGGGTGGGGATTAGTTGCTGTCAGCTGGGGCCAGAGAGTGCTTCATTAAATTGCCTCTGAGACTCAGAAGTGGGGTTAATTATTTAGGTATCTTAATTTTCAGTGCATCTCTGTCTTTTGCCTGCAGTATCAGAAAATTAACACTCCCATCCCAGGGACAGCACTGTGCCATATTGAAGTGCAATCACTGCTGTGAGAAGGAGGGGTGATTTGCAACAATTTGTGATGCCTGGGCTATAAACGAATATTTATACAACATGGGTAGGTTCTCCTGGATGCACAAAGCCCGGCACTCACTGCAGCTGCTTTTCTCTCCATTAGCTGAGTGTCAGCCCACGGCCCCACCGATGCCATCCATTCTGTTGTGTGCCACCACACTGCAGAGCCGTGTGCTCTGCATCCAGCACACATCCAGGTGAGCTCCAGGCACAGCGCGTGCTGGGGGTGCCGTGGTTGATGTTTCCCCAGTATTCTGTAGGAACACTTCTGCAGTGCGCTGTATGGGGCAGGCGGTGGGAGCACAAAGTGAGAAGGTGACCTTGGTACAGAAAATGCCACAGGTGTGCCAGGGCTCAGCTCTGCTTCCTTCTGCAGCACAGTGGTGGCTGCCAGCAGGTTGAACACAGTTGTGCTGTGGCACAGCTGGGCCGTCCCCTGCAGCACCGCGCTCAGCTGCTGTGCTCACCCACTTCTCCGGTGGGCAGCCATAGTCTGGGGCTTCTACATTTGAGAAGCCACCTTTCAGTATTCGTGTACGCTCTGGTGAAATGACAGGAATGATTTTCTATTGTAGTTTTGTTTAATAAATAATCACAGCAATGGAAGAATTTGCTTGACTCAGTCTACTGGCATGAATTAAAACATTCAATTACAACTGCGGGGGGAGGTTTAAACATTTACTTATTCTTTAGGGGAATATAAATTAACACTAAGGACCTCCATAAACCTTATTCGAGACATTGAAGGAAACTTGACTGCAGACCTTAATTAATGTTGGGGAAAAGGAGCACAGGGCCCAGGAGACACCGGGCAGAGCAGAGCTGCAGGAGCTGTGCTCGCCTCCAGCCGTGCTGTAAATAAGTCAGGCTTTGGGAAAGCATCTCTGGGGGTAGCTGTAGCCCCCTGCACCTGGTGGGTGCTGTGAGGACCCCTGGGCTGTGGGCTCTGGCTGTGGCCATGTGGGCCAGAGCTTGTGTGTGTGTAACCTCTGCCAGTGCCAATGCAGGTGATGCTGCAGCTGCCCTGTGGTGCTGCACGGTGTGGTGCTGCATGGTGCCATGCTGCCCTGGGCATTGTGGAGCCTGCAGCTGCGATGGGTGTTTGGGATGGGGTGAGCACCCTGTGTAGGTGCTTGTACTCTTCCCAGGAGGGAAATAGGGATAGAACTGTGCTTGTCCCACGTATTCATTGCCCTTCTGTAAAGTGCTAAATTAACCAGGGAAAGATTTGCTAAGAAAACAAGACAAGCAGGAAAGCTTGATTCCCATGGAGAAGAAAACATAATGATGGTTTGTGGTGCAAACACACCGCAGAAAGTCATTTGTTAAGGTCTGGAGGAGCACCCCACTGCCTGCTGTGCTTCTCTTCCCAATTTGTGCTCCCCAGGCAGAGCAGGGAGCTCTGCAGGCAGCAGCTGGGAGGGGTCTGGGGAGAGATGCGCTGTGCTGCAATAGGAAAGGTTGCCCTTCTGGGCCCTGATTTTGCTTTGAACTGATGCTGAAGTCTCTCTCTGATGCAGATTTATTTTCTTGAATCATATTAATACATGGAAATCACTTTTTCTCTAAAGATTATCTTGTGTTGCAGACACCCTGAGCTCCAAAATGGAGGCACCACACCTGCAGGTCAGGTGAACCTCCCATGGAAAGGGCTGGAAATTGGGGCTTTCCCCCAGGGAAAGGAGCCCTAAGAATAAAAGCAGGCATATGTACTGCACTGACCTACTTTTTCCAGCCCCTACTGGCTGTACAACAGCTTGAGTGCACAAGAAAACCTGTGTTTTGTCACATGTACATGAAAGGCCTATTTAGCCTGACTAAAACCATAAGTAAAACAAAATAAGTGGCAAAACATAGTGGAGCTTTGGGTGAGGAGGGTACACAGCTCCCATGGATCTCTGCAGGCTCATGGAGAGCTACAGGAGGTGCTAATCATTCACTGCTAAACTTACTTTGATGAGCAATAAAAAGCTGTTACTGATGATACCAAGTTTCTTCTTTCAAATGCAGAGGGACAGTTTTAGTTGGGCTTTTGGAAGGTGTTGGTGATGGAGGAGTTGTGGCGGTGTTTTCAAACGTTCTAGAGAGAGAGAAACAGAGCCCTGTGTCAGCATGGTGATGGGAAGCTGAGCTCTGCTGCTCTGTGCTCTGCTCCTGGCTCTGTGGTCAGTAAGTGTGGATTTGGGGCGATGAGCCTGATGTGCTTTATTGGTCAAGGCTCTTTTGTCTGATGGAGACCCTCTTTCATGAGAGGCATCAAGTGAGTGCCTCAGCTGTGAAGAATTCTTTTTCCTTAAAGGCTGTAATCTGGGGACTGCCTGATGGGAAGCTTTGGGCTAGGTTTGTTCCTGAGAGCCTCCAGGGCCAGCGGGACCCAGAAGGAGCTCCTGATGGATGGGAGCCACTGTTGGGTGGCTTTTAGGTGGGGTTCCCAGGCCCTCTGTCCCATGGGGGACTTCTGGGAGTGGGGAGGTGCACACCAGCTCGGTTTGTGCTCTCTGTGTAAATGCTGTTGAAGCTGGGTGTCCAAAACAAGCTGCCCAGAACAATGAGAACTTGTTTCTGAGATAATGGAATGAAATGTTATAATTAAACATAGAGTGTTGGCATGACAAAAACTTTCATACTGCTTTACTGTTCTAATTAAATTGTGTTCTGTGCACCAGGCAACATCTCTGGGATACAAGTGGTTGCTAACAGAATGTTTTCATTTCTCTGGGGAACAGAGCTATTTTATAACTGAAACATTAGGAAATCTCTGCAAATTTATTGCATAGGAGGTGCTTGGTCGTAGCTGTCATGTCTGCCACAGCCGCCATCCTCATGCAGCAGTGTGTCCCCATTGGGGTGCTTTATCCCGGCACGGTCCTGAAGTGGGATTGAGACAGACCTCATGGGAGAGCTGGGGGAAGGCAGGGAACGGAACAGGCACTTGCTGATGTTCTGTTGGTCAAAAGGAAGAAGTATTACTGAAGTTTAAACATGCCACATCAAAGAAAACCATCAGGCAATAGGAGAACTGCAGCCTATGAGTGTTAACATTCCTGCAGTGTTTGGCAGGAAAGAAGAACATTACACACGGAACTAAGATTGCAAATGAGGGCAGCTGAGCTTGTGCCTGGTGATCATCCACGTTCAGTGTTATCTGCATTCACCAGGGGCTGGCAAGTTCAGCCTGGAGGAAAGAAGGCTGCAGGGTGACCTCATGGCAGCATTTCAGTACCTAAAGGGAGCCTACAGACAGGAGGGGAGTCAACTCTTGGAAAGGGTAGAGAACTGCAGGACGAGGGGAAATGGTTTTATGTTGAGGGAGGGAAGATGGAGGTTGGATGTCAGGGGAGGTTCTTTACAGAGAGAGCGGTGAGGTGCTGGAACAGCCGCCCAGAGAGCTGTGGGTGCCCCTCCATCCCTGGAGGTGTTCAAGGCCAGGCTGGATGGGGCCCTGGGCAGCCTGGTTTGGTGTGAAATGTGGAGGTTGGTGGCCCTGCATGGCCCTGGTGGCTGGGGGTTGGAGATTTGTGATCCTTGAGGTCCCTTCCAACCCTGGCCATTCTGTGATTCTGTGAAGTTCTGACAGGTTGGTATGCCAAAAAATCCCTGATTTCTTGAACCTGAGGTAGGTGTTTTCTCTCACCTGTATTTTTTTGGATGCATGCTGTTGCAGTGTACTCTGGCAGTATAGGCAATGTGTTCATTTTCTGAATCCTGAAGTGCATGAATGAAGCGTAACAAGAAGCTGCAAGGTTCGCATGCAGTGAAATTGTCTCCTGGTAAAGCACAAGTCAAGGGTGGCATCTACAAAGTCTGCTCTGGGTTTTATCTTCTGCAGCTCTGGACTATAACCTTCAATCGCCTCTACAAATTCTTGGCTGCTTTTAGTCAATACAGTGTTGTTTTCCTGATATTTATTCTTTTTAAAGATTTTACTCGATGCCTGCTGGGGAATCTGTGCGCCACTGGGCTTCTTTTGCTTGGGAGCTTGTCAGAGAGCCCCAGCCTGGGTTCACTGAGTCCCTTTTTCCTGCCTCTTCTCGATTTGCTGTGCAGAAGGACAGAGATGGCAGAAATATGACTTTGCTCATCATTTGCAATAATGGAATGATGCTGTATTGATCTAAGCATTCGGAGCAGTCTAAACAACCAGCATGTTCATTGTACTTCCAGACCACTTCCAAACTACAGTTGCTATTAAATATGAAGTGCACATCTCCAGCACTTGTTCCGCTATTAAATTCTGCTTATGGATATTAATAACAAAGGGCCTAAGGCTTGTATTTATGCAGGCAGGGAAAGAGCACCAGTTAAGTGGCAAATGGGATGAAGAATATATTTTTATGGCACACTAAAGGTGTATTCAATTTTAATACTAGTAGACTGTTAAAAATGGAATTTCTGTGGATTCCTGCTTTCTGACCCATAGGTATTCTTTTTTTTTTCCTTCACCCTGCGGATCTCAGGTGTTGGTTCTGTCCCAGTTTGCATCAGGGCAATGGCCCAAACTCCCACTGCAGGTCTTGGGGCTGAGGACCAACCCAGCAGCCAGGTGGTCCCAGCAGAGCTGCAGCTCCTGCTGGCAGATGCAGGATGAGAGCCTGCAGCTCTTGTGCTCCAGACAAGCAGCACAATGGGTACGCCTGGCTTAAATTATTGAAAACAGAGCAAGAGCATCAGCTCCTGCAGGCTGCATCTGAATGGCTGCGGCAAGGAGAGAGCTGTTATGCAAAATGCTGGGTGTAGAAGGTTCTCTCAGGTTCTTAGGAATCGTGTGGGCAGGGCTGAGGATGCTGCTTTGGTCTCCTTTACTGATGCGATGTGCAGGTGATGTGCTCACAAAGATTCAGTTTTATTTGGTGCAAAGTAAGCAGGTTTGTTACACTGCCTGTGCAAGGACAGCCACATTTCATGTGAAGTTGCAAAAGAAACCTGTTAGAATTTTGGGTTAAAAGGGAAATACTGTAAAGTGTTCTGTCTTTAAAGCAGTGTTTATTTTCATGTTTAGAATTACAATTTTCCTATATTAATGCCCATTCCTAGTAAAACTTGCTTGTCTTTCTACTAGCTGTGCAGTGTAGTGAACGGCAGCTGGTTTCTGTTGGGGAAAATCAAGTGCAAGAAGGTGTCTGTGTGCAAAAGTTGGGCTGCTGGACTGGGTAGCATGAAGCAGTTCAAAATCACAGGGTTAATCCTGCAAATGCCTGGGTAAAATAAAGCTGATGCTGAAACTCTTTGTATTGGTGCAGATGGACCAGAAGTGTCCCGATCCCTTTTAGGCACTGTGTCAGAGTGAAGCCTGGGGTTTCATAGCAGCTGACCAGGTCTAGAGTGATATGAAGCATCCATAAACCCTCAATATCCATCCTGTCCTAAACCTAGTGGCCAAGAGAAGCCTCCCAGCCCCCTGGCTGCTGTTGTTACAGCTCACATGGGTCAGTGTGGCAACTGGTGGTTGGCTGTGGGCAGCCATCTCAGCTGTACCCAGTACATGGGCTGCAGGCAGCTCTATGGGCCTGGCTTACCTGGCAGAATCTGAGCACCAGGAGCCTCCCCAGGCACAGGGTGAGCATCACTTCTGGTTTTCCCATTGTGTAGGGCTTGGATGTGATCTGCTCTTTCCAGAGACATGGTGGTGCTGCTCCTGTTCCCCAGCTGCCTGCCTTTGTGCAGCAGTGGGGGCCACAGCTGCAGCAGGAGGAGCGGTGCCTGCAGACCTGCTGTTCCTTGTTCTGCCCTTTCCATGCTGAACACGGCGCTTTGCTCAGTGCCTGGCCGACGGTGGCTTCAAGATGAAACGCTGGGATCTATTGCTGGTGGGAGCAGTGAAAAAGGAAGCTTTTTATAAACTGCATGGAAAAAATCGGCCTATGACATCTTCTGTGCCCATTTCATATCCCTCAGTGTTTGTTAAGGAGAGATGCAAACCCAGGACAGCTCTGGCAGAAGCAAAGCCCTGTGCTGATGCTCATCGATCGCCAGGGAGTGCAGCTGTGGAGGCTGCGTGAGACACAGCCCTGCCTGGGAATGAGCAGAAAAGTGGCACTCAAAGGAGATCAATACTGAAGAAAGAAACTTTCCAATCTCTCTGGGAAAGCAGCTTGACAGCTGTAACATGGATCTGTGATCATCCTTCATTTTGGTAGATCAGCAGTCAGTGTGGCAGAAGTGAAAATGCCAAGTGAGGGCAGAATCAGGGCATCCTGACTTCCAGGCTCTGGATAAGGATGAATTGCTCTCCATTTCACTTAGCTTTCATGTATGACTAATCTCTTTTTTCTTTTAATGGTGCTTTAAAACATTGTGTTGAAAATGTACTCTTTGGAGTTACTGTACTGGTTTCTGGTGTTATTTAGGACACAGTAAGTACTGGAACAGATAAATGAACAGGAAGGGAGAGCTCTGGTATTTATAGTGTTATTTGCTACCTTCTCTCTGGAATGAAAATTGCATTTCCATTTCCTCTGGTACTGAAGGAATATTCTTTCTTTTACCTCAACCCTTTCCTACCAAGGATCTGAGCTTCAAGCACACAAAGCTTTCGTTGGGTTGAGCTCCACACCCCGTATTTCCAGCGTGTTCCTGCAGAGCAGTGCCCAGCTGATGCTGTTGCTGTGGGGCTGCACCTCTCAGGGTGTGGATGTCCGCACTGTTGTACCACCTGTGTACGGCCGTACTGCACCCCCAGTGGGCGCTGCTGTCACTTGGCTCCCCCTGGCTGTGTAACAGCACAGCACCCCTTAACATTTCTTTCTGCTTTTATGCTTCATCTTCTGCTAGAGTGACCCAGCACTGTGTTTCACACTGCCTTTGTGTGGGTCACAGCAGAAATGTGTCTGGAGGAGCCCATCTGCAGCCTCACATCTATGTGTACCTTCGGGCTGCTCTGCTTTCACTTTGCCATGTTGCACTGTGATTTATGGCCCCGTGCTGTTCTGCATCCTGGATGCAGCCCCTGCATCAGCCTGAGAAATCCCTGCAATCTGGGGGATGCCAATAGCTGTCTGTGAGGGCTCTGACTGCTATGGAGCTGTCTTTAGGCATTAGTTATCCATTGCCAAACTTTCCAGTGGCCTTCCTCATTCCAACCTTCGTTAAATATTAAAAGATTGAAGCCAGGCTCGTGCTTTATGAAGGGCAGGGCAGGCATTGGTGTGCTGCTTGTCGTGGCTCACCCTCTTCTCTGTGCGGCTGTATTCTTGGAGGGTGTTTGTGTATCTCTGTCCCTGACTTCAGACAGGAAGGCTGCAGAACAGTCTGGGTCCAGCACGCCCAAGACCCTCCCTAAGGTGCAAAGACAAATGCTGCTAATGCCAGGTTCTTTCATTCCTTTGTTGTTTTTTCCCATTACAGTTTGCCATCTATCTAATTTTTGGAAGGGTGTGTTGTCTTTCAACAGTAATACTTTGTGACTGCTTGGACAGGGAAGCCAAGAAAAGCAAGAATCAAGAATGAAAGGAGGGACGTTTTAGTTATCCTGATTTCTAATTGAGTGATCAGGTCTGGTAGCAGAGATGGGTGAACACAGACCTGATCTGTAGGGGAAAGTGGGAATTGGTGGCTAGGAGAGAGACGGTAGAAATACTCAAAGTAAAAATAGTGAGTAGAGTAGGACAAGAAAATCAGACAGGATTGTTTGTAGCCTCATAAGAAGCCTTGCAAAGCAAAGTAATAGGTAGGGAAGTACAATGAAGTACAGTAAGTGGGAGAGGCGAAGGCACAGTAAATATCCACAACTCTCGCTGGCTCGGCAGCTGCTTCCATTAGTTTGTGTGTTATTAGTCCCAACCCTTCTGTATTTGCTCTCTCTTTCTCTCCCTGGTGTAATATGAACAGAAGCAATTGTTATTGCCTCTTTATGAGGGAGTCAAACTGCAAAGAGTAAACAATTTTTCCATCAGTGGTGCTTGCTGTTTGACTTACAATTCCGGTACACAGCTATTCTGGAGATCTGGTGCGCTGTTTCCTGGAGCTGGGGCTTCCATCTACTGCTGGTTCCCAATATTGTGCTCAGGAGTAATGCTGCGTCCTCCTGCAGGCATCGCTGCCTGCTGCAACCAGTTCTGCTTGTTACAGTGATGCTTAACTCAGTCTGGAGTGTGTGCTCCTCAGGCTGCGTGGTGGCAGAGCAGAGTAACCCCGACAGCTGTGTCCCGTGGCAGGGATAGGCCCAAAGCCACGTGCTGATAGCAGTTGTGTTCCCATTTGTATGGCTTGCTGATGTGGCTGGCACTCTGCAGACAAGCTGCTAAACAAGGCTGCTGACCTCTAACAGCGCGCAACCAAAATCCAACACTTCTCTGGCTTTTCCTGACATTGTAAATATTGCCGTGTATAAACTATGCACGCAGGAATTCAGCCAAACTGCTTGCTTGCTGCCACCTCCCTGCAGTCCTGAGAGTGCCAACAGGCACATTGCATGGTGGGTCAAAAATGAAGTATTTCCTTTGTGTTACGAGTGCTCAGGCACCCTCCTCTATTCATTTTGGCCATCGTACTTTAGACTGATGGCTGCTTTGCTTGGTATCAGAGAAACAGCCACGTCCAGACTGCTGGGGTAACGCCGAACGGTGTTACAATTCAGTGACACCCACTGTGTCCCCCTACCCAGAGCTCAGTGGGAGCTGCTGTCTCTGGGGCGGTGCAAACCAAGGCCTCTGCTGCAGCTATGAGTATTTGTGGGACGTTGGCACCATGCAGAGCTGCCCTGGCTGGGGCTGCTGGGGCTTCCCTGCTGCTGGCTCTGCTTCTGCTTAGGGCTCAGGGCTGCAACGGGTTGCTTTCTACACTGCAGCTTCCCCAAGGAGAATGGCATTGGATCATCCTCCGCTTGCAGCCTTGGTCTGATGTGAGCTTTAGCTGCATGAGTTGCTGAGATCAAGAGAATCAGCGATGCACAAAGCACTGCTCCGAAACGGCTGAATCTTCAGATACAGCCCTGGATGTGCATCATGTTCAGCATCACGTGCACACGTATCTGTGGGTGCCTCCTGGGTCAGCATCTTAAATGAGCAAATAACACACGCTAGTTCTGCCATGCAGAGGACTTTGGAGAGACTTTTTAATCACTGCCTCTTGCTTTCTGAGCCTATAGACTGTGCCCAGGTGGGCTTTCTGATCACATCTCTAAAGCCTTGAGGTGCAGAAAAACTCATTTTCATCAGAGATGTTGAAGTTAAATAGACAGTAAACCTCTACCTGGAAGAACACTGAGGAATCACCAGCTGTCACTGGTTGCCATCACCTTCCTGCACAGCCTGGTGTGCTGCAGCTCTTAGTGACAGACTGCAGTTGGAGACATGCACCGAGAGGGGTCAGGATCTGGGGAGCCCAGTGCTCAATTCTGCCTGCATTTAGCACAGCTGGATTGAAATGCACTTTGCTTCAATGAGGGAGCTCTAATTTGATGTATCAATGACTGAAATTCAGTAAAAATAAATACTTAGCTTTCTTATGAGTTGCAAACAAAGCAGGCATGTTGCCCTGCTCTACAGCCTGTCACTGGCTTTGATGGCAATACTGATATCGATATATTACACTCTTATTCCTTTCCTCTTGTAGTGAAGTGCAGCATCACAGCATTTTGTGACGAAAGCAAATGTTTCTGTTCCTCAAGGCTTGAGAGAGAAGTTCAGGCTGCTCACCTGGGTGCGTGCCGTGGAGCACAGCTGTCCTTCCAGCCAGCATCACCTCCATGCTGTGCCACAGTGCCCACCGTGCCCCGTCCCCAGAGTGCTGCTCCACGAGCTGGCAGTGACAAATGCATGCAATTATATAAACAGGACAAATTAGTTTATTTCATGCTAATTTTGGCCTGGCACTTGTGCTAACTAGCATTGTGTTTAATTGCAGGAAGATGGATTGCAGCAGGTTGCACCAAGTCCGCCCATTTCACTTCTGTGCTCCTCTCTTATTGTAACAGCTCACTTCAGTTTCCTTGGGGCGTGCACCACGTGTTAATTGGGTGTGCAGTGAAAGGCCTAGTTAAATTAGATTTAATTCATTTTTTAATTGGGTTCTAAAGAAACTTAGAAATCACTGGGGGGAGAGTGCAATACAACTGCAGGTTTTTTTATTAATACTTTTCTTCAGTATCACTTTGCGCCTGCCAGTTACATTCAGTGGAAGGTTAATTACCCCTAACATCTACGTAACAAAAGCCTCTGAAACCCGGTACAAATTTTCCAGGGCTGATTATTACATTTTAAATCACTGTTTTGATATCGCAGTGTTTCCACCCATGCAAATAACTTCTGCTTTTCCTCCGAGCTCTCGGGCAGATTGGAAGCAGCAGTGCAGTATTTCCCTGATCCATCTGTGTGCAGCCTGGTGCTGCTGGAGGTGGCTGCCCCGAGGTGGTGGTGGCAGTGGGGCAGTGCTGGACACCCCTCACCATGCAGGGTGCAGGGCAGGGGCTTGCTGGCTCGCTGCTCCCATTGCTTTGGGTTTACAATTGCACACATGGAAAAAGACAACACTTAATGTACGGCCTGTATTTAGGTTTTTATTCCCCAGATGATTCTACTCTGTGTTTTAAAATTACTCCGTTGCTTTGAAAATCAGTTTTATTGTAGTAGAATTTAATTAATTCTACCTTCTTCTAGGTGTACCCTCAGGAGCTAATCTTTGTGTGGTGCATAATAAAATGGGGGGTTTACGATAATAAGCAGAGCGAGTAGAAACTGAGGGCTGTGCCATGGCTGCTGAAAGGTCTTCCTGCACTGAGGGTGCAACTGCTGTGTTCCCATGGGTTGGTGTCAGTGCTGTTTCCATCAGGAAGAGCAAATGTGAGAGCAGCTCTCTAACAACCTCTTGCTGGGGGAGATGCTGGGACATGGTTTGGGATGGTGAGAAGGCTCCACTGGCAGGGAGGCACGGGGATCTGGTTCTGCAGTTCTCCTCCCATAGAAGTGATGAGGCTCTGTATCTGACTGCAGTTCTCCTATCCGATGGGCTTTAAGCCTGTGTGCCACAAACTGCACCTGCAGCAACTGGGGCACTGTCTGGAGCCCATGAGTTGCCTTTGTTTGTCAGCACTGTGCTTGGTTTGTGCTGTGCTGAAATGACTTTGGAAATCATAACAACGAAATCCGTATCTCATTGCTGTGTAACTTCACAAGCTGCTCCTCCTTCCACACAGCCCTACAGGCAGGGTAAACCTTCCTACCCTCCAACTTTGCACGTGCTGCACATTTCAGAATGTAAGTGTAGCAGAGAGATGCACGCACAGCCTTATCCCGGCTCTTCTGCAAGCACTGGGGGTGCTTGGCTCAGCATGAGGGAAGCTGACACCTGTGAGCAAAGCACAAATATTTAAAGAATAACCTGGGCATAAACGTCTGCAATACCTTATAACGCTGTGTCGGTTTCTGGTTTCCACAAAACAAAGTGCAGGCGCCTACATCTGAGGCAGAGTGGACCTGGCAGCAGGGAAGGGAAGGGATGGGGCAGCAGGGATGGAGCTGGTGCAGGGAGGCAGTGTGTGCATGGAGACAAGCAGCTGGCCATGGGGAGTTCTGAGGAGGAGGGGGAAAAGAAAGGAACTTGTTTGGCCACTGCTGAACTTAGAGGGGCTTACGGACTTCCCTCATTTGTGTTTAGCTTTTCTGTGACTGCTGTTGAATTTTTGAAAAGTTCTGACCAAGTTGCCATAGCGACTTCTGTACTGCAAACAATGTGTTTGGTGCCTGCGTGATGCAAGCTCCTTCCCGAGGAAACGTGGGGTGCCAGCTCTGTGCTCCCCACCTGGCTGCTCCATGTGCCCGCCGTGCCCTCGCTCACCCAGGGGCACCGGAGCTGCTGGGATGGCGCTGGGGGCTGCAGGGGGTGGGGGGAGGGCTCTGCTCCCCACCTCCCCACTTCTGGCTGTCGTTTCAGTCTTCTGAAGGAAGTCCGCTTTGGCTGTTAATTCTAACGCAGAGAAAATGGATGAATGTTCCTTTGGAATTTATTTTTCTCAACTTCAGATGGAAAGTGTTAATTTAATTTTAAAATGTGCCCTTTGTGGAGGTTTCCAAGAACTTTTTTACGCAATCTTTAGAAATATTTTTTCCCTTATTTTCTTCAAATCACCACGCACATGCACGGTATTGGTGTGCCGAAAGCACCTGCCCGAAGCACTAGTTTGGATGAGTTGATCTGGAGCTTGATAAGAACACATGCAGTAAAACAGCTGAATGCAGTCAGTGGACCATTTGCTTTACTTTTATTCCCTATCAAAGTATCTTGGGTATCGGGAGCACGGCACGCTCAAATGTAAAAGCACATCTGCTCTTACAGCACAGCTACTGATCCCAGCGGAGAGCTCCAGTGCAGCTGCAGCCATCGGTGGCCCTTCCTCACGTGTTTACAAAGCACTGCATTGCTTCTTAATCACCACTGGGTGCGCGGAAGCCATGGTGTGCGCTGCTGCTTAGCAGCCGCTGTCTTGAGCTCCTGGCCTGTGTCTGCTTATGTTCCCTGTCGGCAGAACTGACCTCAGGGCTGCAATCCACTGTTGTAGCTGATGGCCTGTTTGCATCCTCATGTCTCCTCCATGTTAACTCTCTGCAGCAGCACAGGGACGTGGCTCTGCCCCACTTCTCAGGCAATTGAACTTGCAGCTCATTGGTATTCCTAGTGAAGGCGCTGGGAAATCTTCCATTCATCATGAGCTGTGCTGTTAATGAAATATCCATTTCCCAAATCAACTGCTCAAATTTCCCATCACTTGAATGACTCAATGTAGCTTTGGAAGTATTGCTGCCAAGTGCTAACAGCCACTGAGCGCTAATGCACAGAGGAAGGGCTCTGAGCCCTGAAGATGAGTTTTATTGCTAAAGCAAAGCGTGTGCTGGCCAGGAGAGTTCTCTTGCTGCAGCTCTGTCGTTGCTAATGGGCACTCTGCATCTCCTCTCCTTCAGTACGTGGTGCTCCATTCCAGACTCAAGGGGACGTGGTCAGTGGGCACGGTGGGGGTGGGTTGGTTTGGTCTTGGTTATCTTAGAGTCTTTACCAGCTGAAATGATTCTACTGTATGAAAAGCAGTGTCCAAGGAGAAGGGAGCCAGGGGGGCTGTGCCGTGCTGGTGGGGCTGCCCCCAGGGCAGAGCTCCTTGTCCCGGCCCTTCATGAGCAGGCAGGAGCCTGGAGGAAGCCGAGCTTCAGTTTGTGCTGTAGCTGGAAGGGCTCCTTTCCACCTCATTGCCTGAATTCTTTGAGCCCAGGGCTGTATATCCCTGCCCTTTCCCTTCTGCTGTCATTAATCTTCCTCTCTCCGCTTGTTTGTATTCTCTGCGTTCCTTTCTGCCTGCTATCTTCTGTCTTACCAAAGCCAAAGCCTCTTAGCTAGCAGTAAGTAGCATTTAACCACTCAAACAGTGTGGGCTCACTTCATTGACCCCACAAAGCCATTCTACCGGCATCATGCTCACAGAACTCCAGGAAATAATATGTTATCATTTTGAGTTAGTGCTAAAATGCTGTACTCTCAGGATTTTGTTTAAAACGTGAGGTTTTAAGCGAGCATTCATCCTTTACAGAGGCAGCGCCCTTGTCTGCTAGGTGGTCAGTTCAGCAACACGGCTCCTGCTCGCAGCACACCGGGATGCAGAGCCATGGTGGGAGCGGTGCTGGGATGGGGACCCCGCAGCAGGGCTGGGGATGGGTCTGCGTGGGCCACGTTGGTGCACCGTGGGGGTGAGAAGGGAGCACGAAGCCCAACAGAGAACTCTGGGCGAGCTGCTGAGAGTGAAATTGGCTGAGTTGTTCACTGTGAGGGTGAGTGGGATGGATGCCTGCAGGGTGGGCTGCTGAGTGTGAGGGGTTCGTGAGGCAGAAGAGGGGAGGAACCGCCGTGATGTACGGCTCTGTCATGATTCTGAGCAGCGTAAATATTTCTAGGGATATTAAAAAAAGGACATTGTGGTGTTAAGAAGGGAAAAAAGATATTTTCTTCCAGGAGGTCATATTCTAAAAATTAATAATTTACTGTCTGTGATTTATGCTGATAATTTCTATTTCTGTCTTGATTACGAGGCCGCCGCCGACTGCCATGCGCGCGGTGCTGAGGGCGGTGCTACGTCTCTTCCAGAAGACGAAGCCCCGGCCCATGCATCTCGTGATTCCAGCTTCAAATCCCATTATTTACCTCTGCCTCTGTTCTGCTGCGCCGTATTCAAGATATGTGCAAGCTATGCGTCCTGTGTGCCAGGAAGATGTTTCAGTTTGTTATCTTTATGAATGACCGCATTGTTTGTTTGGAATACACCAAATGCCAACAAGCACCCCTGCAAGCAGAAAGCAAAACCTCAAGCAAACAATGTGACGCTAATCTGTTGTTTGTGCTAAAATACAGAAAGGAAATGACTGCTTGGCTGTCAGCAGCTCATAAAGGAAAGAAAGAAAAATGCCACCAAAGAGGAATAAGCTCCAAAAGAAAGTTCCATTATCAGTTTGTTTCATGCCTTGTAGCTCCAGCTGCAAACAATCCCTTTCATAAAGACACCCTGAAGATAAATGGCAGCGAGGTGCTGGTGGTGTCGGGGAGATAAAGCTGTGGGTCCCCTGCTCTGGGGGAGGGGAGAGCTCTGCTTTATTTTCTTCCATCTCATCACCATCTTGGGGGAGAGAATGAATATGTATCGTCTGTTATCTTGTCATTTTTGAGCCAAACATCTTAAAATACATTTTCTCTGAAATAACCTCAGGGATTTCAAGACTGGAATAAATTATTAGAGCAATTTGAGATTGGAGGCCCTCTATCTGCTTTAAACATGGGAAACACTGTTCCCAGTGTTTGAGACTTGGCTGTTTGCTTACCAACCAAGGCTAAGATAGGCAAAGAAACAAAAAGCACCGGGACATGCAGTGCTCCTGTCTGAGCAGGTACGTGCTGAGACCTCAAGGGCGTGTGGCAGTGGGAGCTTTTGTGCCTCCTGGGGTCTCGAGCTGCAGATAATTACAGAGCCCCGCGCTGAAGCCGCCCGCTCTGAGTGCTGCCCGGCTCCTTGCTGGGTGCTGCTGGGAGGCACTGGGCTGCAGCCTGCTTTGGCTTTGGCTGTGTTGGCTCCACCCCACGCTGCCATCACAGGAGGAATTGGTTCCTCAAATTGGGTGCTGTTTTAAAAGCATCAGAGCCCAAATCATGTCATATTCTCAGCGAAACATTCACAGAGTGAATGTGGAGTCCTGGAGAGAAAAATGTTATTCCTGATTTCCACGTAATGGAGTTACAGTGTAGAAATGCTCTGTGCTGAGTAACTGGGGAAGCAGAACCCAAAATATAATGCAAGGTTTATTCAGAGCGAATCAGTCTCCCACACCCACAGCATAAACTCTACTTTCTGTCAGTGTGAGCTCAGGTTTGCACAGGTCCCACCTGTGGCTGTTTCTTGGTGCAGGGAATGGGCCCAGCAAGGACCCATCATGGCACTGGCTGGTAAAAGCTGCAGAAGCACTTTTCTTTGCTCCTTACTTTAGAGTTGGCTTTGATTGCTGGAAAGTCAATGAGCACTTTGTTGCTGTCTGCAGGAGCGGGGCCGTCAGAGCTGGAGGCT
Source organism: Perdix hodgsoniae (assembly GCA_035772895.1). NCBI lineage: Eukaryota > Metazoa > Chordata > Aves > Galliformes > Phasianidae > Perdix > Perdix hodgsoniae. The sequence continues at coordinate 7,380,516 of JAPSGF010000029.1, read as the reverse complement.
GTGTTTGTTCCGGCCCTTGGAGGAAGGGGCAGAGCTGGGGCAGAGCTGCAGCCTGCTGGCCCTGGAGCTGCTGGGCGGCTCAGCTCCCAGTGCTGCACCCACTGCTCCTCCAGCCAGCGCTGAACGCTGCCCTGCACGCAGCCCCAGCTGCTCGCAGCCCTCTGAGCCGTGCAGGGCATTGGAAATCTTTGCTCCGTCCCTCCAGACTGGTGCGGAAATTTGTCTCGAAGTTGAAGGCTATCTGAAATCAATATCATCATCAACTTGACCCGCGTTTACAAAGATAATATTTCCATAATGCTGTCTGACTTCAAACGGAAGAAGAAAAGCTTTGCAACAGAAAAAGTCATAAAAGGTATTGCAGCGAAGCAGCATTAAATTTCAGAAAACTTTTCTGAGACCATTAATTGAACTTCGTTACAAGATTTAAATGAGATATTGAAAATCAAACGCTGCGGCCCAGTTTTAATTGCCTCCTCTCAGACACAGCAATCTCAGAGATGTAGTCCCTGCTTTGTATCTGTAGAGAAGGATTCAGCAGCCCCTGGGGAACTGGTGTCATCTGTTTGCTGCTTTGGAGATGGATGTAACATTGATGTAACATTTACAGTTACCCTGTGTGTGGGTTTGTTCCTCACCTGAGCCCGTTTGTGGCACTGCACTCTGGAGCAGCCAAACAGGTGAGGATAGAACTGTCGGTCTGTACCTGGACAGAGCACAAGTTATATTAGGAGAATATCCAGGAGTTCTTCCCATCCTCTTTACTTGTGTTCCATTTCTTGTAGCTGTTACCCACCACTGCTGTAAACTCAGAGCATTTCCATAACGATGACAGAGCTGCTCCAGGCTGACACCCATCACCCTGAGCTGCCCTGCTGGGATGTGCCCAGTGCCCAGACACGAAGCCAGGCTCTGCTCCCTGACTTGATGGCAGTGAGCTGTCTTTCAGAGGGAAGACGCATGGTTTGCCATTCCTTGCTGTCTTCAGAGAGATGTCCCAGGCAGGAGGACAGGCGTTTCCCAGCGCTGAGCTGTGGATGCTCCCAGCAAACAGTGCTGGTGCTGCAGCCTGGGGAGGGCGCACAGTGCTGGGCGTGGGGCTCCCTGTGGCACCGCAGCAGGGAAAGCACAAAATGTATTCCCTCCATTGTTTTCCCAGTTTAAATTTTCATAGGCTGCTGAATATTTGATGAAAACAAACCAGACCTCACTGTGTTTCCTGTGCATATCAGCGCAGGGCTTACTTTGGGGTCGGGAGGTTTCCTTTTGGTTGTACTTTTGTTGTTGATTTGTAAATAAATGCACCTGCAGGATGCACTTAGTCCTCTTTTCTAAGTGTTATAGAAGAAACTCCAGGAGTGAGAGTGTGTGGTTGGCGGCACAGAAGGCTTAATGCAGCCCGGTAGAAGTGAATTTCTGATGCAGCAACAATCCAGTAATAGCCATAATGTCTGGCTTAATGGACAAGTAAACAACTCTGCAGAAATTAAAATAATTCACTGTATTAATACTGCAGGTTGAGCAGTAAATAGGACACATATTCATGAAAAAGAGACCAATTTAAATCCAAAGGGTATTAACTCCATCCTTTCAAGAATCTGTACAGCTACTTATCTTTTGTAGCTGACAGCACCGGTTCAGTGAAAGGGATTTCTGCTCCGCCACGGCAGCAACAGGCGCAATTACCATCTGCTTTGTATTCCCAGCAGAAGAAGCCACGGCTTATTTTCTTCCCCCAGTCACCTACGTGCCACCGCAGCCTCCATTGCGGCACTGAGTGGCGTCACCCAGCGCTGGCCATGGGGACACGTGGCCCAGCCACCATGCAGGAGCACCTCGTCTCTCTGCTTGTGGGGTGCATTTCCGTGTTTTGCACTGACTTCTTGATCTGTTATCTCTGCCTGAATCACATCCGTATGAAATGGGGACCTCTGGCCCGAAGTTAAGTGGATGCTTAAAGGCTGCAGCCAGACGCGAGCAAAAAACCGGACAGCTGAAGGCTGTGTGCATTGGAGATGGCAGATGCACTGATGACAGCAGAGGCGAAATATGGATAAATCTGACAGTTTGGAGAAGTGTGATATTTATACCTGGAGAATGTGTAGAGACTGCCTGTGACGGTGCCTCCATGTCCCTAACTAATGGTTCCTCCCTTCCGTACCTCCTTCTCTTCCCTTCCCTTTCCTTTCCTTCCCTCCTTTTGGCTCTTATTTTTTGTGTGAGAAATCATTTACAGAAAACTGGCAAACCTGAATTACAGAGGTGCAGCTCTCCTTATTGTTGGATGAAAACAAGCTACACTATACTGCGCTCCTAAAAGAGAATCTAGGATGTATTTATTGACACAGCATCAAGGTGATGTAGGAATTTAACAGCAACGTAGCAAGATTTGGGATGGCTGGATATTCTGCTGCTTACAGGGTGGGATAGTGACACAACAGAGTGACTTCACAGCTGAGCAGTGTGTGGGGCAGCACGGTGCTGCAGGTACAAGTGCTGGCTTTGCCCGGATCCGTAGTTTTAAGCCATAAACCCTCATTTCAGCTAAGCACATCGCCAAGTCCCTGCTGTGGGGGTCTGATGTGCATTCCCAGTCTTTAGTCCTGTTCTCTCGATGCATGATTTTGAATGTTTGGAGCAAGCTGAAGATGTTAATACCTCGCACTCTGAGGTCTCCATTCATTTGAGCCGATCGCCTGGAGCAGAGTTTCCTTTTGCTCTCCTGTTTTCATTGCTGTTCCGTTTTTTCAGTTGAAGTTTTCAACAAATGCAAGATTATTGCAGCGCTAATCTCAGAAGTAGATATTGATCCAGCTCCTTGCTGCTATCCCTGTTATTTTACTGTGGTTTTGTACTGTTTACTGGAAACTTAAGTTTCCAAATAAGAGAGAGAAAAGCAACTGAAATATATACAAAACCAACCTTTCCCTGTTGCTGCCACTGAGCAGCAGGAATTACTAAGTGAAAACACAATTTCAGAGGTTGCAGTGCCTGTAACAGAATTCGTATTGTTTTGATAGAGGCGAGAGATGTGACTCCGTAGGTAAAACCAAGTTGCATTTCACACCGTGGACACATTTGTTTTTCTTCTGAGCTTAATCTTGATGCAATTTACTCTATTTACAAAGAACAGCCCTGGGATGGAGGAGTACTACGTGTCTCTGCTTTGTGCCTCACTCCAGATGGAGCGCACCTAACTCGTTGCCTTAACTTTGTTGTGCTGTAGCACTCCTTGTCTTCGTATTCACGTTTATTGATTTGCTTTATGTGAATCAGCCTAAATCTTTGCTACGCCTTCTAAATCTTGGAGTGACCAAACTAATCTGCCCTGACATCTTTTACTGTGAAATTGCACTAGATGCATGAAGGATTGTGGGCTTATCAGTGACTGTATGCTACTTGTTTCACCCTGTACCAAAACCAGAGGAAATACAGTTGTTTTACAGATATTTAATGGCCTCTAGGTTTTTACTACACTGAATGCAATGAAAAAAATCAATGGGAGCTGTAGCAGAAATGCTGAGTCACGGCCTGAAGCAGTGATGGAGCACCTGGTGGAAGGCAGGGCCAGCCCAGGGGAGCTCAGCTGCATGCAATGTACTGAGTGATGGAAGGGACGGAGCCAGGATCCACCCCTTCCCAGACCTCTTTTAAGGGCTGGCAGTGGAGGTAGGGGTGTCTTGAAGGAGATCTCTGTGTATCTGAGGACTTCTAAAGGTGGGCCGTTTCTCTCTCTTGTTTCTGTGTCCACAGCTGCTGCATGTGGGCATTCTCATTTGTTGCAGCCTAGGACTTTTCAGCTTCGCTACCATTGCTGCTTTTTCCATTGTGTTACAGACTTATAGGAGCTTTCATGTATGCTGGCAGGACTGCTTGGTGTACATAGTCCAGCAGGTAAATGCACAGACACAAAGCCAGCACCATGTACAGAACTGGAGCTTCACCATCAGTTTTACACTTAGTTCCCTTATTTTTCTGGTCAAGTAGTTGTTGGATTACTAATCTCTCTTCATTAATTACCAGCGTTGCCATGGTTTTGGCTCCTGGGTATTAAAGAATGAAATGCCCAAAGAGCAGCCGCAACAGTTGAAGATAGCAGTGGATTATTTTGTAGGCATAATGTGATCAAAAACACTTGTCTTCACCCATGATTAATACCAGGTCATGGCTATTGTGATTTCTGCTTTAGGTTTTCATTTAAAACAATCTGTTGAAACACCAACTGCACAGAAAGCAAATCATAACAGCCTTTGTTGAATTGGAAACAGAAGTTTCCGTGCTTTCTTAGAAATGGAAAAAAAATACAGCTGTGTAAAAACTCAGCCTCGTGTAATAACGCATGCTTTGTTGGATAAGGAGAATTTAGGTGTGAAGTTACACCATCAGTCTTAACGGTTGCACAGGATCAGAGCATCCCGTGCACTAGAAGAAGCGGCCCAGCTGGCGGTGCAGAACTCAGTGTTTCCCAGTGGGATGTGTGCTCCTGTGAGTGCAGGGGTGGGAAAAGCAGTTCTGAGTGCTCCTTGGAAGGGCACAGCCCAAACATCTCACCTCTTGCTTCACAACTTATTTTGCTTTGGCGTTGTTATTTCTGTGGCACCTGGATTTTCTCCATTATGAAACGTGAGTGGAATACCGACGTCAGACCTTTTTAAAATAGAAATAGCCCAAAACAAATGTGTCAATGTGTAACTCCAACCTGGGGGCATTCATAACTTTTTCTCTCTGTAGCTCAATGTTGCTCAGCACATTATTCATAATGAAAATGGGTGTAGTAGCAGAAATAACTTGTACTAATGGCACGCAGGAGGAAAATTGGGAAGGTTGCCTTCTGCTGAGCGGGTGAGCGAGCAGAATATCAGCTTGGCCAAACCAGCGCAGGAGCTGCAGGTTTTTGCTTGAATGGAACTTTATTTTGTGTGTAAATCTTCTCAGGCTGTTGGTCAAGGTGTTTCCATGGCAACTGGAGTAATTTCGTTTTGGTGATGGGGAGCAATGGGCTCACAGCAGGCAGCGGGTGCTCTGGGGGTGAGCAGAGAGGGATGGGGTTCCTCCTCTGTAGAACTGCCTTATGTAAATTTTAAATCAAAAAGCAGCTCATCCATGGGTGTCACATCTGTGCCAATGAGGTATGAGATGTCCTGTTGGTACAAGGCATAGCTATAGCTGTAGTAGACAGAAGAAAGCTAATTTCCTTTCTTTCTTGAGGAGATCAATATTCCACAGCAGGGAAGGATTTCTGTTCCCGGCTATAGTTTTATAAACAGCATCCCATTACACCTATTATCATAACAACCCTTTTTATCTCCTCTGTCAATATTTGTCTCTATCGTGCAATGCATTTCTTTAAAAACAGAAATCCATCATTGTGGCAAAAGGGAAGAAAAAAAAAAGCGCTAGCAGCCCACCTGGTAACTTGTACTTGAACCTTGGAGTACGGGCCTTGAGGTGTTCTTCAGCACTCTTGTCTAAAACCAGTAGGGTGTGTATTAATCATGGATTGGAAATGGAGTTTGGTTCTTCCCACGGCTCTTGGCTGTGGCCCAGACAGCGTGCGGCAGCGATGGTGCGCATGGCATGGGTGTCCTATGGGCTCCAGCAACCCCACTCAGTGATAGAGGAGCACACGCATGGTGGGCTCTTGATGTGTTAAATCTGCTGAAATTAGAATAGAATCTGTGATGGAAAAGGTGCTTCGGTGCCTCGAGGAGCGAGGGTAGGCTTTGCACAGGGCTGGCATCTCGCGTGCTTTACTCTTGGGAGTGGTGCAGGAGTGGTGGTACTGGAAGCGTTACTCCAATGTCTTCGTAGCACTGCTCAGGGTAACCAGCACTTTGTTCTGACGCGCTACTGGTTTTAGTTCTGTCAGATGCATATCGGCATAAAAATATCGGCTATCAGCTGAAGGGAGGATGTGTTACTGTCCATCAATATAGCAGCTGTTTTAACCGTTTCTGCTGAGAAAAATACACGAGGCATTTCAGGTGTATATAATTTGTAATTCATCTTGAGCTCTATGGCAAAAGTATGTGGTGTATTTTTATTCCACTTTGACACTGCACACACACTCCTGTGCTGCAGACTGCGTTGATAACCAAGCCTACAAATTGCATATAATGTGTGTAACACTCAGTGATTACAGATCTTAAATTGTGTGACAGGCATCAGGAATAGAAATGTTACTTCTTCCTTGCTTAAATATTCAGAGGACAGCGCACCCAGAACAGAGTGAGTACCTTTGGTTGGCCCTGTGCTCATTTTGTTTGACGGAAAACAGGTTCAGGATTGGAGTTGTTACTGTGAGCCGCTTTGGTGTAAACCAGTAAGTCATTATTCAATAGAATGATAAAGAAAATACGGAATAAGTTACCTGTATGTCATTTTTGTTTGCTTGTGGGTGAGGGAAGTACCTCGGTGCACTTAAAACATGGAACCTGCAGCCACCCAGGCCATTTCCTATTGGTCTGGTGAGTGTGGTGAGCATAAAGGGGGAAGGTCTGGGATGGGATGGGATGGGATGGGATAGAGTGGCACAGAAAGGAACAGAATAGCACTGAGAGTTGCTGCTGTGCTGTGCTGTGCTGTGCAACCTGGCAGCGCATGTCCAGGCACAGCAGGAGGGGAGAAGGAAACCAAATGCAAGTGGGGAAAATGTCTTCAAAGCAGCTCCCAGCCGCTGGTGCACAGCCCATCAGATGCAGCAGATAGGCAAATCACGTCGTTTTCAAAAGGTTAACACCTTGGCAGAGCTAATTGCTGTTCTGCCTCTAAATTTGCAGTGTAATTTCTAATTTTTGACTTCGCTTCTTATCCTTCAGTTAAATAGATATTAATAAAACAAATATTTATGCCGGGAGAGCATAATAGCATAAACACTTAAGGAAAGCGAAGCAAACAAAATGTAATAGCATCAATATTTAAGGACTGTGGAGTAAATAGAAGGAAAAAAAACCTGGCAGATGAAGGAAACTTCCTCAAAAACCTGGCCAAGAAAGCACCATATCAAAAAGGCTGTAAGTGAATCATTAATCACTGAGTTAAGTGATATTTGTGTATTAAACTTTTCCTTCCCATGTTGGGGTTCTTTAATCCCACTTTCTGCCTTTCCCTCAGTCCTTGTTGTCTTCCTTTCTATGTACAGAATGGATTCTGAACTTCTGGATTATCCCTAGGAACTGTTCCATATTTGTGTATCTCTTCAAAGTATTCTGCATCCAGTATTTCTGATACACAGTCCATTTAATGGGTGATATATAAGCAGGTATCTATTGTAACAGTGGTTATATTGTCGTCCTCCATCAGGTGCAAAAATGTGCTTCTGTTACCAAATTCCCCTGGCTGGAAATATCCATTGACACAGCTGGCACACAAGGCGATGTTAGCAGGGCGGATCAGGAGGATGCTGTGAGGGCAGCAGCTGAAGCATGGGAGTACAGAACAAGTTTAATTGAGCTGGTGCTCCCATGGGATGCAGTGTAGCTCCAAGAGCTGTGCAGTGAAGAACAGAGCTGTGTGCATAGTTCTGTAGCAGTGGGATAGGCATGATTTGATGACAGTATCACAGGTTCTGTCCTTAAAGGTGGTGGCATTATTTCCAGGTTGCCCGCAGGCACTGGGTGGACCAGCCTGTATGAAGAGGACACGTATCTGTGTGTGACTGCGGCACTCAGAATTTCATCTCCTGGGTGGAATTCACTGTGTGTTGCAGAGCAGCTTTCCTTCTCCTCTCAGCCTTTACTGCTTTTTAATGCTCCCCGTGGGCCAGACAGAGCTGTGGGTCTGTGCAGTGCTATGGTGAGGCTGGACATGGGCTTAAGAAGCTTCTTAATGTTACAGGGGAAAAAATGTTTTTTGCATTTCTTTTCTTTGCATTCTCTCAGGGCCGTGAAGGTTCTTTATCAGACTTAGGAGGTTTACTTGTTTTATTTCATGAGTTGATTTGGGCTAGAATGCAGCACTCTGTCCTTTCCTGCACTGGCATTTGAACTCTGTGCTACGTGAGGGGAGAGGCTACAGCACCTGAAGCCTGTGCTCACACACCTATAGGTGTGTGTATGCATTCACACAGACGCACGCACCTTTTAGGAGAAGCAATCTCAGCTGGAGCCTCGCGGATCCTCGCAGGCTCCGGCCGGAGCCGCAGCGAGCCGTGCTGCCGTCAGCCCCCACCGCAGCGCCGCGCCTCGGACCGTCCGTACGCGTCCTTGCCCTCTGGTGTCTACACGCTGTACGTCACCTTGATTATTCTGAGCGAAGATTTAGTATTATTTTTTTTTTTAAGTGAAAAGAATCAGCGATTCCGGATTCTTTCATTATTCACCATTTCCTGTTTCTTGGAGGTTTCAGATGAGATGTACTACATGGCGAGCAATTTCTGAGAAGTTCTTTGTTCCTACCTTGGGGTTTGCTTTCTCAGTCGCTCAGGGTTCACCTGTTGGGTTTGTGATTCCTAGCAAACAGTGCTAATGAGTGACTCCGTGCACAGCGATTCCAGGGACGTGTGCTCAGAACAGGTCTCCAGAGGCAGGTGATGCTGATGGTAACATCTGAGCCCTGAAAAAACGTGAGGACTTTGAGCTGAAGTCCTCAGTCCTTTTCTTACAAACTGTGCTGTGAGTGTGATGGGTTGCAGGTAGAGGTGGGAGGTTCTGTAAGCTGAACAGCTCCTGTACGTTTCCCTGTCCTCTCAGCTTTAACAAGGCAGTGCAATACAGCAGTGTCTGAAAGCTGTGGGTGCAGAGCTGTGTGAGCCAAACGCCCCATACACACCTCCCTTGTCGTTCACATGTTCCTCCTTTTCCTTGTCAATCCTTTAAAGAGATATATACATACTTGCTGTAGTTTTGAATCATGTTTTCTTGAAGGCACATCACCATTTGCTTACTTAGTCAGCAGACACTGTCTTCCAGCAGTCACACAAGAGATGAAACTGAGAAGTATTTTTAGGACAGGGAAAGCTTCTGCAGTAGCAATTAGCATGTTGGGACCGATGCCACCAAATAAGTGGGTAAGCAGATGTAGATAAGACCAAGGCGCTTGTAGGAAATGCACTGTGTGCTTTGCACAGCCACTGCTTGGCTGCAGTCACTACAAGTGATGCATGCAGTGACTGACTGGCAGCAGCCAGTGGCTCAGTGTGGTCTCCTCTAATCAGGGTGGTGTTGGTCTCTATGACACTCAGGTAACTTCCTCTATTCCTTACAGCCAATCCTGTTGTCTTTTCCTTCCTTGTATCTCCTTTTAGTCTTCGCACATCAATAATGCATTAAGCTTATTTATGGCTGAGGAGCACTTCTCTAGCTATGGGTGATACTGGCTGCTTGTTCCCACAGTGATGGGCACCTGGAAGCACCAAGCAGAAGGCCTGAAGAGGCCAGAAGTACCCCTGCTCTTTCACAAAGCCCTGCTGCCTGGCTTTTAACACCCAGTAATCTCTAACTGTTCTCCAGCTTTTTTTTTTCTGGCAGCAGGGAAAGGCACATGCTGCATAATTTATCTGTTCTGAGGCCACATGTGAGAGAGCAGATACAGGATTATAGCAGCAGAAAAGTTAGTGCAAGGCTCTCTTATCTTAGGATTTAATATAGTAGGAGGTGGTCATTTTTATAAGTTAAAAAGCAATAGATTGAGATATACATTCAGCACAGATTAACTAAATTCCTTCCTTGAAGGGGCTCATTGACGTGTATGTGATGTTCACTCAGCGTTGTGTGAGATGCTGCTCAGAACTTTCAGCAATACAATAAAAGCTTGTGGTGTGGAGGAAGAGATGCAGTCCTTTGCTGGATCCAATATAACTCTTTGGCTGGGACAAAGCCCTTGCCAAGACCCGACAGAGCGCAGTGCTTATGAGTTATGTCAGTAGGGTGGAAGGAAAGACATTTGGCGACTGCAGTCAGGGTGCTCCATGTTACTGTACGTACCAAGACTTCCCTGGCATCTCATGTGGGACAACAGTGGGAAATTAAGACCACACAACATTGAGTAATTCTTGCAGAGCCCCTGGCAAGGTGAGGCAGGGTCTGTGTGCAGGTCAGGGCTGTGAGGATGGCCCCAGGAGCAGCCATTATTTTGCCAGGCATGCTTCATCCCAGGGACAATAATTAACATGTCATAGAAAATTGTCCCAAGCCAATCACATGCCAGAAAACACAATTATTGCCTGACAGACCTTAAACAAAAGGCTGATTCACATGCCATGGCCTAATTACCATGCTTTAGCACTAATTGCAAGATGTGGATAACCAGCCCCAAGTGTCAGGTGCTCCTCATTTCCATCTCCTTTGGGTACTGCTGGCCATGCAGGGCTCTGGCAGATCCTGATTTGATGACCCTTCCCATGCTAGCGCATTGCAAATCATGTTACCAGCCTTGTTGGGCTTCACAGAGGTCAGATCAACGTTGAGATTCACCCCTACCTCAGCACTGGGGAGGAAGATGTGGAAGGGCCCTGTTCTTGCCCAGGGAACAGAGCGTGTCGGGCTGGGGTTGGGTCAGGGCTGTGAGTAACAGCCAGGGCCTGCTGAGCACCGTGGGGGAGCAGATGACACTCAGTGATGGATGGAATAAGAAGATTAGGTTAACTAAAGATTTTCATAGCAGCTAATGGGTTCAGAAAAATAGCTAAAGCTACTCAAATACATTTTGCACAGACCATTAGGCTGCCAAGAAAACCCATTTGCTCGCTGAACAGCATCAATAGTCCACATGTTATTCACATTGTATAAGTTCTATGAGACGAATTACATATAAAATTAATTGCACTTCTGAAGAAGCAACTGGCACAAGAAGTCACGTTTTGGTTAAGTTATTTCAATAAGGTACTTCTCCCGTGTTTGTAAGTGGAAGACAACAGACATATACATTTTGTACTAGATGAAATAGCCTTTATAAAGAGCTCATCTCTGCAAAGCACTTACAAAGCACTGTCCTTAGAGCAGCTTTCTGCTTTGCATCCCAGCGGCAGGATGGTGAGCTCCTGCTGAAGCTTGGGGACTATGACAAGAGAAGGCTCTTCTGTTTGCTTTCCATACTTTCTCCTGTTTGGTTTTACTCTGTTAATAGGAGTTAGTTGGTAAGCTTCCTCAAGATCCTGCTACCTTAAAATTTCATGAACAAACAAGAAGGTTAACACTGAGTCACTTATCTATGGGCAAAATGCGTTTATGCTTTTCCATATGGTACTACAGTGCATAAATTCATCCCTCACCAAGCAATGCCCACATGTACCCTGAAGGGTTTATTTTTTCCTCTTTGACTAACACATGTTCGACAGCTTGAGTCAACCTGTAAAAAACATATAAAGGAAGTCACAGCCTCAATAAAACATGCCTAGATGAAGACCTTTAAATTATTGCTGGTTAATTTGAGGCAAACATGGCACATCCATTTACTGCTAGCTAGATGAGCTTTAGGACAATGCTGACTGCCTGGAATTGCTCACAGCCTGCCCAGTGCTTAGGCTGGGCATGCTGCAGGATGATACTGGCTGTAGGAACATACTGATGTCATGTTGTTCCTCCCGGTGATCCTGTGGACTCAGAGAGACTCACAGGGAGTATGAGATGATTCAGAGGTGCCAGAAGGGGTAGGGCTGCTCTCCACAGCAAGATACAGGCCATGTTTCTGTCCTGGGACAACACTTCAGCTCGCACTGGGGCACATCTTAGCCATTTACCAAACCCTTCGGCCTGATACCTGGGGCTGCATAACTGTATTAGGTACTAAAAGGGGGTGAAAGGGATTTTCCATAGAGAGTCATTGCCCCCTTAGCAATGAACACCAGTATTGATCATGATGTTTGCAGCCATGAACCTATCACTGAGGGGGGGGGGGGACACTACTGATCTCCCAGCATGCAAGGAGGCTGCACCACTTTGGTCCTACTCACAACTTCCAAGGTCATTCTATTTTATGGGTACTGGATTATAGGTTTTCAGGGGCAGGGAGCAGAATATTATTTTCACTGCCAATTTGTGGTCTTACCCAATTACTGGTGCCTGTAATGTGGTCTGCAGCATCTTCAGGGCACTGGGTCTGCCATCTCTGAGCCTGAAAGTCTGTCTCCAGGGCAGCCTTAAGGATAACATAGCATTCAATAAACAGCCTTTTGTAGTTCTTCTTTCAGTGGTGATAAGAACAGTGTACTTCTCTGGCTGAGACAGGCAACCCATTGTGCCACTGTTTGTGCTTGGGCCACCCTGTCTTAGGAAAGCGTGTCAGATCTTGCACTCACCTCTGAAATGGCAAGGTGGTCTTAATTATGACTTCAGATGTTTGAGTTATTGGCTGCCTACTCCACATTACAGGTGGTGGAGCCAATAGCTGTTTTCCATTGATTACTTTTGGAATACCTACATGGGTCCTGATTGAGGAGTCCATGGTGCAACATCTGGATATTAGGCTCTGTCTCCTCCAGATCAGCCACCAGTTATGCAGCTGGTTGGATGGTGGCCTCTGAGGCCACTGAAGGGTTCAGTATGGACACCAGTGTGCCATACTGGTGGGGAGGGTCTTGTAGTATGAGAGCCCTCATTCCTGCCAAGAACTTAACCAGGTCAGAACTCTCTAATGTGTCATCATAAATAGCCTTCTTCATTCCCAGTTCTCTCATATAATTTTGGAGTTCTTCCACTGAGGTCCAAAAGCCAGTGTTTATCAGTATGTCACTGTTGTTGAGCCAGGCAATTCTACATACCACCATTATCCACTGAATTAGGGAATGGTTCTCATCACTATGTATTACCATTGCCTCTGAGGGCTGGATGTGTGCTAACAGATGCAAGTTAGGAAATATCAGGCCCATTAATTACCACACTTTCAACTCCCACATTCCATAATCTCAAACACCACACTGGTACGCTCTCCTGGGGTCGTTTAAATTGTTGCAACAAATCCACAAGTTCAGCAGCTGTGTATGGGATGCTGTTACCTGCAGTGCAGTGTGGGCACTGGGCCACTCTTTAGTGCCAACCCTGCTGCTCTACCCTGGATTTTCTTGGTCTTTTGAGTTACTATTGGTCTTAATTCTAGAGGATCTGAGGTTTCCAGATCTTCCAGTTGGATTTTAGTCTGCTTGGCCTTTTTGATACTGAATTCAACTAGGATCCAAGGATCCTGCTGAGCCAAGTACTTCTCCCCTTCTAATGGTATGGGTTTAAATTTCAAAGGAGAAGCTCCATTTGAAGGAGAGGCAGTTTGCCCTATCAAAGACGTAACTTGGTTTTCCAGTTGTCTAATATGGGCTTTTAAAAGCCCATTTTCATCTTTTAATTCTTCCTCAGAGGAAGGATATGAGTTAGCAGCAGTAGCAGCCATGCCATATCAGATGCTGCTATTACTCTTTCCTTAGTTGTCAAAAGATTTTGTCCTAATTTATTAAGAAATCCAGCCATTTATGAAGGGGATTTAATAATGGGACCATTGTCCCTGACAGGTCCCCATTCTTCAATAATTCATGCAGAACAGCCATATAGAACCTGGGAATCCCAGAGTTCCCCTTCAGGTATATTAGTGGTCCCAGTGACCACCTAATACACCATTTTATTTTTTTAGATAATCCATCCTAAAAAAAACCTGCCTGGCTCCTCAAATATAATGCAATAATGTGATGGAAAGTAGAACAATAATAGTGGTGTGGCAAAGTTTCTGGCTACAGCAAGCAAAGACAAACCCAACTACAGCAACTGCAGAAATGAAGAGCTGCTTACCTTTGGGAGGCTTCAGATAGGCAGGAACCTTCCTGAAAACACCCCTGCTTCCACTGCCAACCCTTAAATGAGGTCTGGCCAGGGCTGGATCCTGGCCCCACCCCTTTCATCACTCAGGTACATTGCGTGCACCTGAGCTCCCTGGGCTGGCCCTGCCTTCCACCAGGTGCTCAATCAGTGAAACAAACCCTGACTCACCATTTCTGCTACAGATGCTCCTGGCTGCAGGATGCTGAGTGTCTGATGTCAAAGGAGCAGCTCAGTTTTTTTTTTTTTAATCTTGATCCTTACAAATCTGAAAATCTTAAGAAAAACATGGGCCAATCCCATTGTTCTAATGTCAAAAAGTCATACAAACATAGTTTCCTTTTTTTGCTTAGTCCCTGAGATTAAGGAAGACTTCTACCCTTTGGAGTGGTAAAAGCACTGGCAGGGATTAAAAGCAGCCTGCTTAGCAGCAGCCTTGCTGTGTTTCCAGCAGCAGGGACTGAGCCCGGCTCTTTGGAGATGAAGCCCTGAGCACCTGCCCAAATTAAAACCTAGAATGTGGTTGCAGAAACCCAATTGGTCCCCACCCCACGTGGCATTGGGGTCTCCTACCATAGGCCTCTCCATCACTGCTCAGCACCGTGCCCTCCCCTCCCCAGATTCCCACACGACAGAGCCCCAGTGCTGGCCCCAAATAAACGATCCATACTGAGTAAAAACCCAGCCAGCTCTTAGTAAACATTTAGCATTTTAGCTTTAAATAATGCCAGGTTAAGATCACAGCCATTAATATTCACTCTATGATTTTTCTGTCTGCAAAATGAATAAAATGAGTATGCAGGCAAGAATGGGGTCTGAACTTGTTTTTATGAAACAGCTGTGGCCCTTGGCCGCAAGCTGGCTGTGCTCCTGCCATCACCGAGCCCTGGGTCTGCTGGACCCCAGCATGGCGCTGCCTGGCCGGCAGCAGCCAAAGGGCATGAGATGCTCTCCTTTCACATCTTTCTTTTGTGGTTGTATCAATCCTTACCTACACAGCCAGGGCTCAGATGCACCTTGTAATTCATGCACTTTTATCTTTTCCCCTGTTTTTGTGCAGTTTGCCTGGGGCAGAGCCCTCGGCTGCAGTGCCGTGGATTCCAGGCTCAGACACAACACTGCCAAGCTGCCCTGTGATGCAGAGCTACCAGCCGGGGAGAGCTCTGTGGGGACAGCTGGGGTTCTGTGGGTTGAGCAGAACGGCTTGCTGCCAGCCACTGCCCCGGGATTCAGCTGTGTTTGTTAGGGCAGCACTGTACCACATCAAAACCTTGGTTTAAAAACCATCCTTCTCCTCTCACTGAATAAAGCTAAGGTCTGTTCAAGATTCAGCCAAAAAATGCAAGACATCGGGCGTGAGCATCCTGGACTCAGCCCCCGGGTGCCTGCGTTGGTGTGCAGATCTTCCTTGGCCCAGTCTGGAAATGAGAATGGAATGTTCAGAAATACCCACCACAGCAGGGACTTTGTGAGGAATGTCAAGCACTTTCTTCATATCCTTGTGAAAAAATGGCTATTTTTCTATTTCATTCTATTACTCCATAGAACTCAGGGCCTACCAGATGTGACGTATGCAGGCAGCAGCATACACAGGTTACCATCCTTTTCTGCCATCATCTGCTCACTGACATCCAACCACTCCTCTCTGCACTGCTTGCAATTCTTCATGGGTGTTTTTTTACCTGCATCACACCCACGTCGTAGGTTTAAAATTGCTCGCAGGAATTTACGCTTGCAGGTGTGAAACGCAGAGCAGAGGAATGGCTTGGGATGCTGCTGCCCAATCCCTTCCTAACGCCCCGCACACCTCCATCACAGCACTCCAACCCCAAATCTGCCTCTTGGGAGCATCGCTGTGCTGGGCAGCCCTGCTGTGGGAATCCCAGCATGCAGAGCAGCAGGGAGGCAGCGCCGCTCCCCCCGCCCTCACCCAGCATTAATAGTATTAATTGCACATCTAGCACAAAGAGCAATTATCAAAACATTCTGCTAAGCATCTTATCCAATAGACTGTTTACTGGAAAACACTCAACTGTATCAAAGCCTTTACAGAAAGCTCTTAGAAATTAATAAAAACGTTTGATTAGCACTTTCATGGATGCACAGATTCTGTATATGGCTGTATTATGGTGCCTTTAATTATATATAAAGGCAATTAATGTCACAAATGAAAACTAAGCTCTGACTCAGCCTAGATAATTGTCATTATCCATCACAAAGCATGTCCAGAAAGCTTAACTCTGCAATAATATTTATGAACAATAAACATGGCATTAATTCACTCATAGAATTTGGGCAAGATTCAGCCTCTCTAATAAATGGCATTAAAAAAAAAACAAACCCAAAAAACAACGCATGACACCGCCTGTGCCAGCAGCAGATGGGGACAGCAAGGCACACCACTACACCCGTGTGTAGGACTGCTAGAGATGCTCTGAAAACAAAGGTAACACTGCACTGCTGCGAAGCACAGTCCTTTGTAAAACACAGGTCTCAAATGGAGGTAGGGACTCAGTTTTGGTTTGACAATGTGCAGTATGTGTGTAATAGCACGCTGTGACCGCTGGGATGGAAAAGCAGACGCTGCAGCTTCACACCTTCACTGTGCCAGAGCCCCGGAGCTCTGCTCTCATCTCTGTGACTCCCTCCAGAGGTTGGATACAGAGGGAGAGGTGGCCCAGAAGCCAGCTAATGCACTCACAGTTTTGAACACCAACATTCACGCATAAATGCTTGATCTTCTAAATCGTATCTGCGTGTGCAACACAAATAGTTATCTCTAATGCAGATTCATGCATACGCATACGGCTATTCATGTCCTTCATTAATAAATGTGGCACAGTAGAGGTGCACTTACCGCAGCCTGCTGCTGGCTCTGCCCTTATGTTTGTGGTCTGTGCAGAGAAAACAGAGAACACTGCAGAGCCGCTCCGTTCTCATTATTTGTTGGGTTGATAATTAATTTCTTGCTAACAAAGCCTTTCCTTGCATGGAACGTCATCTTCTGTCTGCTGCAATTCATGACCGTATCTGTGAATATTAGCACAGCCATGGGAGGCTGAGCAGCACCCCCGGCCCCAGGGCTGCCCATGCAGTCAGTCCAGCTCTGTCACTGAGGTCTTCATCGCCATGTGCTGGGGCTGTCCCACAGCTGTCAGAGTCTCTTTTGATGCTGATTAACTTCATCAGTATAATTGATCAAGTTGTCTAGAGAAAATGGGAGGCTAAATGCTCTGCAAAGCAATCGTCAAATGTCACCCAAAGCAGCTTCTGCAGGTGCTGCGCTGCAGTCTGAATGAGCTTCCTCTCACCTCTTGTCGCAATGCTTTCCCTTTCCCCCCAGCTCTCTCAACAATCGCCCACTAGATTGACTTTGATTACTTGTTGATTTAACTGCATTTCAGTGGCTGTTGGAAGGAATATCCTTGAATGTCACCAAGAAGACTCAAAAGCTGAAGGGAGCACTCGAGCTGCGAAACACAGAGAGGTGAGGTGGGATCTCAGCTTCCAGCATCAGCTTCCAGCACTCGGGTCCCATCACTTAGCACTGCGATCTGCCTTTTCCTTCTCTCCCTCCCCAGTGTCCTCCCACTCTTCTCCCACACCCCGGTTTCAGCTCACGCCCATGGCTGATGTGATGGGGTTGTGCTGGTGGCCCCACAGAGCCCCAAGGGGTTGGGATCTCAAGCAATGTCACGAAATAAAGTGTAGTCACAAGGGGGGGAGGGGGAGGGAACAACTGAAAAAATATATTTATTGGAGTAAATAAAAAAAAGTTACCCAAAACCCTTTATTGATACATTCTTGGATAATATCACAAGATCGAGAGAATGGAAAGGAAGGGAGGAGGTCGCGGCAAAGATCGGTTTCACTAAATTGGCACATAAGCAGCAAGATTAACGAAATTACTTATTACAAACAGTATAAAACATACATGCTTTGTAAGTCCTTACCACACTGGTCAGTCATGGTGGGGCATCAACAAAGAAAAACCTCAAGACATGTAAAAGCCATATTCTTCCTTCCAAATATCATAAGAATTATTGAAATTATTGCAAAATAGTCAGATACCTTAAATAAAATAACAAAATAGAACACAAATACGAATATCAAACATAAATTATTAACATGTACCATAAAATACATTACTGGCATGCATTCCAAATATCAAGACCTGCACTAAAACTCAGCAAAAATCCCATCTGCATCCTCCGCAGCCATCGACGTGGGGGGCTCACCTCGCCAGCACAGTTTTTGGTCTTTAAATTCTTTTTTGTTTGTTTTTGTTGTTAAAAAAAATATATGGGTTGCGGTGATACAATAGTAATCATACAGGTCATGTACACAGGTCTTTTAGATCCTTAGATTTTTTTTGTTTTAATGTGCTAAGTCTCAGAGAATAGGGCCTCAATGAAACTGTGCATTCAAAAAAAAAACAAAACCAAAACCAAAAACAGTGACCTCGAAACAACATGGATGGCAATATGCAAAAATCCTCACAAACTGTACAGAAAGTTGAAAAACTTGCAGTCTGGAAGTACATAGAAAGACAGAACAGCCCCTGTGAGTCCTCGCAGTGCCGGGCAGCGCTCCTCCGTGCCGTGGGCTCGGCAGCTCCGGCGGAGCAGGGCCAGGCCGAAGCCCCATGGCCGCACCTCACCGCCCAGCCCACGCCGGGCACACGGAGCGGCCGTGGGCAGCAGCTCCCGGCGCGGCCCGGCCTCTGCTGGCGGCGGGGCCGGCTGGAGGCCCGTGCCCGCAGCGCGCGGAAGTCCTCTCCGTCCTCGCGCCCGTGGCGGAGCGGGCTAGATAACCAGGTTGTTATAACTGACGTACTTCTTTTTTGCAGCAGGGCCTGAAAGACAAGTGGGAAACAGTCACCCGAGCCGTTGGCAAAGGCCTCCGCGAGGAGGTTTGCTGCTGTTCCGCCGGTCAGGAGCGCGGAGGCAACCAGAGCCCTGGAAGCCAGTGCTGCCCCGTCGGTGTGCTCAGCACTGAGCCCTTCCCTTGGCCTGCACCTGCTGAACGCCCTCACTACATCCCGTGTGGGACTTCAAGCACCAGCTTTCCTAATGATGGCCTTCAAATTAAATCTGTTCGCACACATTAATTAGTAAGAGCAACCAGTACCTATATTGTGAACAATGCTCCTCATTTCTGTTAGTAAGTTGCAAATACTTGCAGCTAAATGCACATAACATGCAGTACCCTGGCAGCACTGACAGCTTAGGGACGTGCATGGCACATTCTCCATCAGGCACGTTAACAGAAACATCACTGTTTATACGCAGATTCTGTAACGAGGATGTGACTACATGCCCTGAGCTGATGGAGTTTTGTATTGAACTGCGTTCAGTGACTGAAGAAAAGGTCTTCTTCCCCTTCTAAAGAACTTACTTTATAGCATTACTCTGAAACCCCACTTATCTGTCCTACCATGCTCTACACAACAGTCGGTGCTGTTTGCTCAGTGAAGGCCTGATCCTGCAAAATGCTGATCTTCAATTCCCATTAACTGCTCTGGGGCGTGAAGGTGTTCAACACATGGGAGGATGAAACTCATTATCCTGCGAGACTAGACCGCAAATATCCAATAAACTATGGTGTACTATTAAATGCTGAAGAGAGGTAAAATGCAGTTGGAAAAAAAATGTGTAATCAGGAAACGGGTTGCAAAGTAATTACATGTATTATTTTGTGATCTACTTCAGCTTTATCCATTACATGCTCCAATTTCAAATAGCAGCAGAGTTCCTATAACAGAAAACGAGATTTTGCTATTCCCCATGGCTGGTTCATGTAACGTCACCCCTCCAAGCTTACAGGGCTTTCACTTTACCATCCAGCAACCCTGAAATTTTGCTTAATGAGTTTTCTCACAAATTCTACCACAGCATCTCATCTCTCATTGTCCATGTGACAGTGAACCACCAGTGCCAAGTGAAGTCAACTAAGAAATATTATGATGCTGTGTACTCCTGTCACCTCTCCATGGAAAGATGAGCCCCTTGCATCCCAGTCCTAGGCAATAAGATTATTTCTGGAACTGCTCTGTGTCAACAGAAAAATGTACATGATAAAAGTATCACCTGTAATTCAGATAAAGTGATCAATAAAAGCTTCATGGTAATTCTAGGAGAGCAAAGATGATCTTCCCTGGTTCTTAAGACTGTTCTCAAGACTGAAGAGACCACATCTCTAGTCACACAGCTGCTGCATTTCACAGCTGCTCCTGCACTGACACCAGGAACTCAGAGCCCAGCTGAAGCCTTCCAGAGAAGCTCCGATATGAAGACATCAGGAGAGCGACGGTCTGCCTCGATAATGAGTGTCAGCTCTTCATTATCATTGGGCAATTAGCACCAGGTACAGATTTGATTTTTCTCAAAGAAATTAATTTACATGAAGATGAGGAATGCTAATGAAACATCAGCATTACCAGGACTCACCATGCTTTAATCTGTGATACACGAGCATGCTCTGTTCTTTAACTGGGAAACAGATACAGATCTCATTCACCATGCTGCTGTTCGTGTTAATAGACAATGGCTTTCCAACAATGAAAACAGATTGTCTTCCCACAAGTTACATATACATAGTAATTAATATGCATATAATTATGTCAACCTCAGCTGGCCACTGACTTGGCTGTACTGGAGGTGAGCCAGTAGCTGTGCTATGCAGAATGCACAGTACTGGATGGTACCTCCAGCACAGAGACACACACACACACCAACTGCAGCCCATTTCCTGAGGTCAGAGCTCAGAAATGAGCAAATAAGCCGTGTGAGCAACGTGGGCTGCTAGCTATTCTTAAATACGGGCTGCCCTGAGGGAAGGAAACGTTCTGGACACAGATTGCTTCTTTGCAAATATACTTTGTCCAGAAGAATTGGTAACTTGTAATTTGTTTTCAGAAAAGGTGACCTCCTGTTACAAGAAGCTACATGTTGCTGTTGGTAACAAGGGTCTTCTGTCTCTGATTGTGGTAAATAGCAACAATGTTAGCAGGGGAAGAATACAACTCCATCACACAGGACAGCTAAACACAGCGCTCTCCAGCTCCCACTATATTATGCCTTAGCTTTGCTCCACAAAATGAAAATTGGTCCACGTTACACTGGAAACCGCTGGAGGCTGCCACACTTCCAAAAGGATGTGAAGGTTTGCTCCAGGGATGCACAGAATGCTGAACATGCCATGACACATTACTGCGACAGAAGGAAGGGGCAGTTCTACGAACGTTACTCTTATTCTCAATATGAAAGTAATCAGAAACCTTCAATGAGCAAGAAGTCAAGAGCAACGCTTTCCAACTGTTGCAGAATGGCTCAGGGAGCAGGGCATGGCTCCATGAAAGAACTGTGCCAGCAGGGGCACGGCAGCTCTGAGTACATAGCAATGGAACAACAGATGTGGTAAGCAACGAGCTGACCTTGAGCTAAGCAGCAAACAACTGAAGCGGAACTGTTTTCGGGTGGAATCAGAAAACAAGGTGTGTGCTTGGGCAGGGTGCACTACTGTCTGACTGCAGGGCTTTGCCAATGAGAAACGGACAAGTGGACAAGTGGACATAAACAACACACGTACTATAGAAGTGAGCTATCTGCGCAATAAACTGGTTGAGTCTGCGTCCCAGCGCCAGGTAGCGATGGGGTATTTGGTGGGGTCTCTCCCCCCGCATCCAAAGAGGTCTGAAATGGAACTGACACACGATTTGCTAGCAGCTGGGCTGCTGGGAGCACAGAGAAGCACCTCAGCCACCACAAATCCCAGGCACTTCATGGCATGGCATGGCACTGATTTTAAGGATGAAACTGCATTCAAGATCCCAACAAGAGATGCTTGCAGATGAGCTAGCATATTAAATTACAACTGTTATGTACTGGTTGTTGGTATCTTGTATGCAATAGCCTTTCCCATTCTCCAGGAGCAGATCCCCACCCTCTTCACATGCAGGCACTCACTCCAAGCTGCCCTCACACTGCCTGCAGCTGAGCAGTGGGAAGAACGTGCTCACACTAACTGCAGCTTATGGAAATGAAGATGACCTGTCTATCTGCACATGGAAAATAAACACTATTTATTCAAAACAAAAGAATTCATCAGATCTCTTCCTTTTTCAGCTACTATCCAGCCTTCCCCATGGGCTGGGGGGCAGTGATAGTCTAGACCCCTCCCCTGCCATAAGTGGATGACAGAAATTGAAGTGACTGTGTCGCCTGTGCCAACAACATGTTAAAAAGAAATACATAGAAGGAAAAATCCTCTTTGGATGTATGTTTCATCACTTGACTGGTTTTCATTATCTTGAGCACAGGCCACAAAGAAAGAAGCTCCCAGAGCATCCAAAAGCAAGGCAGATCTGTCAATACTTGCTCAGAGTGAGATTTAATCACTTTCACTTCAATTTTATGCACATTTGTTAACTCTTCCAAGCTTAAAGAGGAAAGATTTACAGTGCAAAAGATGAATTTTATTGCAGCCTATGGGCATCCCAGGCTATTAAAGATATGAAACATTGTCTTAGTACTTCCAGCACTGAGCAGGAGCTGACATTGTGATGGCTACAAGCTTGGATCTGCTCTGTCTTCCTTTGCAGTCATTGTGGCAGATCACGCTTGCTTCTCTTTTTATGTTTTCTTAATTCTCGCCTGGAAACCGGTACCATCCATGCCAGGTAAAGCAGCAGCTGGTTATTAAACTCCACTTCTGGCTCATCCGACAGAGAAGTGGACACTCATGGCCCCTCCTATGGCTCTGCTGAAAAGCAGAGCTGTGCACACGCTGCCTTCAGCCAGGCCATAATGAGTAGGAACTGAGAGCAACAGCCCAGAATACTTTCACATACTCACCACAAACCTGACAAAACTTATATTTAATATCTGAACGTACATAAATTGTTACATCACGTCTTCACATCTCTCCTGTTCTGTTCACTACCATCGTGTTGGCAATGTGTCCATAACAGATCCCTACCATTCTACAGTAAATTCCTGTGCCCAATGCCTGTGCTGGTGGGCCGTTGTCTGCCTCTGAACTGCAGCCCGGACTGCCTGACTTTTACACAGATTATTCAGAACCTCATGTTTTAATAATAGGATATGAGTATATTAAATTACAAATATAACATGAGTTAAAGGAGTGTTGCTCCATAATTGCTTTACAGCCTTCTCTTCTCATAAATTACATCGTGTTTAGCTGTCACACGTCCTTGTCACTCTCAGCAAAGCAGCAACAATTAGCAGTTCAGCACTGAACACAACCATAAATATCAGTGCTGTTTGAGTCGCCGAGAGGTTTGTCAGCAGATCAAGAATTACAACAGGGAGTGAGAAGTTGCTAAAGAGATTGTTTCTTTTTCCCAGTCACTTAACCAGTACCTAAAGCTCTGATGGCAGCCTGGTGACAAGTAAAAAGGTGACAAGGGCTGACTGTGCTGCTCGGCGAGGAGATAACCCCATGTCACACAGCACTGCCACCCCCGGCCCTCCAGCTCCTGACAGGAGACCACCACCCAGCCCACGCTCAGCCCTGCCATACCTGGCAGGCCAGTGAGAAGACGGAGTGCTGCTTGGATAATAAATACCATGGGAATGGGTTCTTTCTGTTTGTGTGACTTTACCAGCCACCTGTCCTCCAGGAAAGCTCCTGAAGCATGCTGGAGAAGTGCTTCTGTTAAATAGGGGCAAAACATTATAGTCTGCAAAGCACTCAGCTGAGCATTTGAATAACTTTTAGTTCTACTTAAAAGCCTTGCTGAATTGCAGTACACTTGACAGCAGCACACTAACAAGAATGCAAGTTTTTATTTATTTTCTAATATATGCAGGATATGCATCTATTCTGATGAGCACGGCCCTCCAGATTCTGCACATTATGCAGAACCCCCAGCAAGGGCTGCTTGGAGAGTAAATGCACTTTGGAAATTAATAGAAGAGCAATTATGTAATAGAACTGTATAGATTTATACAGTCATCATGTATTTCTTTAGCTGCTCTTGTGACACGCTGTGCATTACAGCATGTATTACTAATATACAACTTGTAATCTCCATGAGGTGCTGGAAAATCAAAACCAGAATGAAAGTGGGTGGTGTCAATTATATTTTAAGTTTGCCTTTACTTTTTTTTTTTTTTTTTTTTTTCTTTTTTAAATTCCTTAGTAAGATTTTATCCCTCTGCTTTGCTTTTGGGAACTGGTTTTCTTCCTTCTTTTTTGGCCAGAAATGGGAGGGATGCCACCATGAAGTTCTGTGAGCAACCAGGGCAGGATCTGCCCAGAGATGCTGCACACCAGGCAGGGCAGGTCTGCCCCTGCAGGATCCAGAATCCCCAGATACTCCACTTCATCCCCATCTCTTTGGGATAAATGCAAACTTCCAGTACAAGATCACTTCAGTTCTGCTGGATATCACTCATTGGGAACACTGCTGATTTCATACAGCCCTCATGCAGCTGCCTCACCCTCTTGTAATTTAAGCTAAGGAACCCCTAGTAAACACGAGGTCAGACATTAATGAAAGATGTGCTGCGTGTGACAGCAGCAGTAAAAATACATGGAGTGGCAGCCAGAGAGAGAAGCCTGGGGCTGGCTGATCCTCCAGAAGAGCAGGCATCTCTGAACAGTGTAATTAGTTCATTAAATGCCATCAGAGAGGATGGAGGGATGGATGATGGCCTCAGGATGCTGAGATGAGGGCCTGAAGGTGCTGTCCAGCAGGCAGTGAGCCCGGCTTCCCATTTACTTTCTCCAGCTCCAAGCCCAAATGTGTTTTTTAAGTGTGACAATCGGTACATTTTGTGTGAATCATTATCAGAGGCACAAGACCCTACACTGTCACTGCAAATAGGATCAAATTAAGCAGCCGCAGACACGGAGCACAAAGCTGAGAAGGAGCTGAAATGGCAGAAATGGAAATAGAGCCAAGTTGCTTAGCAACCATCCCCTCTTCCCCTGGATTGTGTGGGCCCTGAGACACC
This sequence comes from Perdix hodgsoniae, assembly GCA_035772895.1. Taxonomy (NCBI): domain Eukaryota; kingdom Metazoa; phylum Chordata; class Aves; order Galliformes; family Phasianidae; genus Perdix; species Perdix hodgsoniae. The sequence continues at coordinate 7,355,798 of JAPSGF010000029.1, read as the reverse complement.
CGCACTGCCAGCAGCTGGTGCTTGTATCGTAAAGGAGCCTGCCCATACTGCCGTGTGCCAGGCACCGCCGTGCCGCACGAGTAACGTGCTCCACGCATGGCAGAGCCTGCTCAGCACAGCCCCGCAATGCCACGGCCATTTGCCTTCCTAAAAGCAGGGCAGCTCACCTGGCCAGGGTGGTCTTCTCCAGAGGAAAGTCACTGGGAATGCGGAACAAGGAAGGCTTTTTGTCTGCACCAATTCCTTCTCCAGCACCAAACTGAAACCCTCACTCGCACCGTACTGATGCTCCAGAAACCTCAGCCTGGGCACGCAGGGCCATTTCTGAAGGAACACACCTAAGCTTACATATCTCTGTTCCATCTATGGGCGGAAGGGTTGCATTTAGGAGGCTGTCAGATTGTTGCAGAGGCTGCATTTTCTTCATTTACTTTGCCAATGAATAGTTTCCTGGATGGATGCAGCTTTGGAGGCGTTCATCTCAGACCCTTCTGTAGAGATAACACTAAAATCCACTTCTGTGCTGAAGTGATGCTTGTCTTTGCAGCCTGAGTGGCCAGCATTGAGTGCAGCCCTGGGGAGGTGCTCAGCTGGAGGGCAGCCCTGAGGGGACGCTTCTGCCCGGGCTCTGGTCCTCTCCTTTAAGAATTTAGTTTTGTCCAATGCTAATCTCTTAAGTTTTATTCATCTGATTGGAAGTGCTGCAGGGTGCCAGGAGATAATGGTAATAAATAATAAATAATACATTTCACTAGGTGTTAGGAAAAGTTTTAAAGTCTGCCGAAGGCAATTTAAATATTTCCATCAGATGTTCTTTGAAAGACGACTTTTGCTAACAAACACTTTCCGGTGCCATTTTGGTATTTGATTTGGCTTTGCTGAGGTTCATTAGGTTGGAAGACACATGCAAAACAAGGCTGGGAAAACTGCCCTCCTCAGCCTGCCTGCACACTGCAGAGGAGGCAGGGCTGTCTGCAGCAGGTTGGCATGCAGAGGAGGTGTTCCTGCTGCTTCACATAGAAAGTGTTATCTGTGAGACTCCTGCTAGCAGGGAGAGAGAAAACACATTTATGTAGTCGGGAAGATGGAAGTCTTGCCTTTTTCTCAGATATCCATATAAAGCTTGTGAAAGAAAACCAACCCAAACCCACATGCACAAAACTGTGTAAAAACATGCAGTAAAGTTTCTGAAACAAAATTCTTTCAATTAATTATGAGTAGCTGATAGGTGACAATAATAAAACTGCTGCTCCTGAAGCCACTCACGTGTCCTTCAGGACACTGAAGATCACCACGTGGTACCTGCAGACACATTTACTCCAGGCACCCCACCAGCGTGCCAGGGTTGGTCTGAGTGCTCTGAGCAGAACCTGGCTGGGTGAGGAATATAAGAATGAGATCACCATCTCTTGGGAAGCAAAAGTAAGCAGCTTTTTAAGTATCCCACGGTTGAAATTCATTCACCTGTTGCTGCTAGGAATGCATGCGAGCACGGAATTCAGTGCTGAGAGTTCACCTGATGGGATGGGAAGCGGTGAAGAAAATCCTAACACTGCCTGAAATCAGATTGGACAACGTCAACAAATTTTACCTTGTGTAACCATGTAGCAGAGCACTAATGAGGTGTCACAAAAACACCAAATGCTTTATAAACAACCAACAGGAAAGCCACCAAACAAGCCTCCCCCACAGTCATTCAGAAGGACAAGGCCAGCCTCCCTTCTGGCTCAGCTCTGCAGCTCCAGCAGGATGCTGGAAGCCAGACGTCCAGCCAGCCCACCCAGCTGCATCACCACCGCCACTCCAGTCTCACTTCCTATCTGCAGAATGGTGGTAATGTTTATAAGCTCCTACATCCAAAGGAAATCACAAGGTGAACACTAATGCCCAGGAATGATGAATAGTGATTAATGTCAGCACAATCAGAAGACTAGCCTAAGCAATTGTGCACTTCAGTGCTGTTTTACATACATTTGATAAAGTGGATTCACCTGGTTCACCTCCGCTGCTTTCAGAATGCAATTAATAACGAAACAATTTCTTCCAATTATTAGAATAATTACATTTATGCATATGCATACAAACGTAATGTACACAGCAGGGTTGGGTAAATGCTGCGTGCATATTTCTGTATGAAGAATGTTCACACATTCCTGTTTACACAAATTTATTCCACATCTAAATGTGTCGCATTCTAACCAGGGCCACATTTTTCCTTCGAGGCTTTTTTTGTTATTATCCCTTTCAGAAATGGATATTTACCCTGTGTTATACAGCCCGTAGGCAAACTCAGAGCGCATGGCTGGCAGAGTGGATTATATAGCTACACTTGAAGTGAGCCTTGTGCCCAGGGGACTGGCAAAATATCGTACCGAGTAGTGCCAGGGCCATAAGTAACAATTACAAATATCCACTATAATGGATTCTTTTAACTAGGATTGCTGTGAAGTTCCCAGAAGGATTTAATAGGAAGAAAAGTACGACCTTGCCAGTTCCCCAGAGCACACTGGGATTTGAAGAGGGGTTTTCTTTAAGCACAAGTCCATTTAGCCTATAAGGATTTCAAGTACTGACTGCTACTGGAGGTGTAGGTTTTCAGTTCATCTTTTTTTTTTTTGAGTGAGAATACAAAATGTATGTGATAGGAAGAATAATAAAGACAGCTCTTGGGTGAGATAATGGCGTAAGCAAGAGGAAATCAGCTCAGGCCAAACTGGAAATGACCTGGTATTTCTATAGCCTAAGATGGTTTGTAAGAGTTTGAGTAGATAAAATATGTTTGTATTGTTGTTCTGCAGATGTATTAGATTGAGACCAATGGGCTCTTGAATTTCTTTCTTGATAGGGACATGAAAATTCTAAGCTCAGCCAACGTAGGGAAAGCAGCTGTATGAGATGGATGCTTGCCACACAGTACAGAGCTGGAAAATCCTGAATAATCCCCATTAATTTCAGTGAAGAAGGCTTTACCGAGCGAATCCCAGAAAGGATGAGGCGCTTTTCATGCTGATCACTCCAAAACCCACCAAATGATGTAAAGATTAGTTTGCAAAATCAGTACGCACCATTGCTCTTGGCACTCTCCTCTTGAGCAAAAGCAAAGATTGAATCACATTTCTGAAAGTCAGGCACATTTTCATACGGTGCATTGGGTAAATAATGAAACGTCTCTCGCACGCTGACTTTGAAGTCACACCTCCCTCACACAAGGGGGAAGTAATACAGGTGGATGTGCTTGGTAGTTTTGTCTATGATGTAGGGCAGCCCTTACTCTTCCCTAACTTTGCCCTCTGGGCAGCAAATGCAAACCATGCAAAGAGAAGCAGGGAGAAAAAACCCAACAGACTGTGGCACAAACCACACACTGCTCATTTTTATGACAGCTTAATGGTGAATTCCACTCTCAAGTTCCACCTCTGCAGGCCAGAGCAGCACTGCACTCTGTGGCTGAAATCCTTCTCATGCAGAGTTATGGGGAAAGCACCTGCTGCTTCCAGCAAAGTCAGGATTGCTCATAAGAAAAGTTTAGAGTACAGTATAAAGTTATTGCCTTCTGACAGTGTTTCTATAGCATCTTTCCACCTGGACAAAGGGAGAACTTTGTGTTTCTCATGCTGTTCTGTATCAAACCGTGCGACCCACAGCCACCCTCCCTGCAGCCAAACCCCCAGCAGCACTGCAGGACAGCTGTCCTTCCTGCTCCTAAAGCTGCTGAGGAGCACCACCAAAGTGCAACGGCCTGATGGGAGATGTGCACACAGCACCAGTAATGCTGAGTGCTACAGGAAATTCACTCCTGAATATTATAAAGATACGCACCTGTATTAATTCTGATCAGATCTAAAAATAGACGATAAATGGAATATGTGAGACACATTCCCCCTTTGCAACGGTAAGAGAATATAATCATTTATGAATATTTACCAATGGAAGTGATAGTTCTATGGAAACACACAAAAGCATGTCATTTATTTCTCTGCTTCTGAACTGCTTATGCTGATAACTGTCAGAGTCAATAAACTCCTTTTGTTGAGCTGGAAAGATGATCTAAACTACCTGCAGTGACAGACACTGCTTTCAGCCTCCTCAGGACTGTGCTAAAAGATAATTTTTATCAGCCACACCTTCGACTACTTTGCAAGATATTATTAAGGCAGATGCTTTCAGAGACAGACTCAGAGGCTGCTGTCAATGTTAATTTTCCCATCTGAGCTGTTAGAGGAAAACATGACTTTGTGTCAAAGAACAGAGCCCGACAAATAACATTTACAGCTAGAGAAAGCATCGTGTTTTTGCCAGAAAGATGCCTGTAAGACTGAGATTTTGAGTCAGGTAATAACATTGCAATAGAAGAGGATTAGTTTTATCCTCCTAAATAAAAGCACAAACCAACAAAATATTGTACCACTGAAGAGCATCAATCTTGAGCATGTTTGGCAGCACCTGTCTCCTATCTCCTACTTGTTCAGCTTTGCAGATAAAAACTTCTGGGTCAGGTGAGGTTTGAAAGCGTCTGCAATACTGGGCACTGGGATCAAAGAATAAACAGCAGAAAGCCTTATCAATGTTTCCAGCAAATGAAAGATTGCAGAGAGGCTTTAAGAAGACCTTGCAGGAAGAGCAGTCACGACTCACTGGAGCATTTATGCACTTAAGATGGGAGATGCAGCTAAGGGATGGGGTCAGGGAGCAGAACCCCGACCTGTACAGATAGGGCAGAGCTGTTCCCCAGGCAGTGCTCACTGCCTGAACCTTCCTACCACCACATTCCCAGCACTCCTCTGCTGGCAGCAGTGCCCCAGCACAGAGCAAACTTGAGCTTAGGGAATGGACTTCCAAATCTTTATGAGATGGTGGCAGGGAAGAAAGAAAACTGATTCGCCTCACTCTTTACTTGGAGCTGGCAGTACAGAAAACATACCAATGTCAGCTACAAGTAAGATGCTTCTGTTGGAATGCTGTTGACTAGAAAGATAACGAATGGTAGCAAATTATTTTCACCTGCTTAAAGCAAAGCAATTAATAGTACTTCGGTTATCTCACCTGGAAAGCCAGGCTCTGTTGAGAGCCGTTAAAGCCGAATGTGAAAACAGCTTGCATGAAACATAATTAAAACTATGACCTGAGCGATCCTCTAAAATGTCTCAAAGGAGCCCTGAGTCGGTGCTGTAAGAAATGATTCCTCTCTGCCTCCTTTCTTCCTGATGCTGTTCCAGCTGGTTCCTACACAGACCGTTCCATCCTGCCCATTTCTGATCTCTTGCCTAGGAAGCACCATTTTCCAGCCAGTCCCTGTCCTGGAAACCTCAGCACTTCTCCACGCAAATCATTTTCTTTCTTACTGCCACATGCAGTAAATACAGCTCTACATGTGCAGCAACTTGGACTCTTTCAACGATCAAACTGCTGAAAATACTTTTGTAATTAATCATTTTACTTATTAAAGATCAAGCAAATCAGAATGCTGTGCAGTTGCTAAACAAGAGGAATATAGGATTGAACAACATGCACTTACCTTTCCTAAAGAAACCTGTAGTCAATAATGGGTTTCACACTGAGTCGAAGTACAACAGTGTTTTCTCTTTACTCTGTTAAGGAATTACAAAGGACTGCATTACCTGCTCTGACTTCCCCAGCTCTCCTCCTGCCTACCTGTGCCTTATCCCTCAGGCAGCCTTCAGCACAGCAGACGTGTCCTGCAGGCAGAGGGAAGCCTTGCAGGGCCCTGGGTTCAAACAAAGCAACCCATTTCCACTGTACAGCCCAGGCTGCTCACGGAGTCAAAACCCAATCCAAGATCTGGAAGTGCAAACTGCTTTTTGAACAGAAAAATGAAAATAAGGTGACACCCAATGTGAAAAGTTTTGCAGAGTTTGGATTTTGGCTCAAGTCAGTCTCCCCATCAAGGAACTGCCCATCGGTGCCATCATGCACGTTCCTCAGCAAACACAGCCCTGCACCTGCTGGACATGGCAAGGAAACCAGGCAGTGGATCAAGACAGAGCAACTGAGGCACTCCTACACACTGAGAAAAACACAACGCAGCATTTTAAATAATATCCCCTTAATGCTTTAGGATGTGGCAGGCCAGCTTAGCACACACAAATTTAACCACGTTCAACCACACACCTCTTGGCATGGAAAATATGTACAGATCCTTCTGAGAGTTTCACAAAGAATGTGTGAGTGTGTTTGTTAGTCTGCCTGGACGTCTGGGTGTGCTGTACTGGAAAGCAAAAGAGGACACACACACAGCACCGTTCCTCCTGCATGGGAACTCTGAATGACTGCATACAGTGCAAAAGCACTGCGTGCCCCTGCCTTCCTTCTCTTCAGTTTGCCCTGCTCCAACCACCTGGCGGGGAGCTGCAAGTAACAAACAGCTTAATAGAAAAACCAAGGATATTCATGAAGTGCAAAGAGGCTAAGTTCACTGGAATATTTATTCTTGCTGTACAATTCTGTAATACCAAATGTCTAACAATATTATGTTTGAGCTGCATGGCTCAACAGCACCATGTCACTGCAATCAACGTTTTTATTTATTTTTTTCAGAAAATCTTGATTTCAAATATCTCGAAAATGTTTAACAGCTGATATTAGCAGGAGCACAGATTTAATACAAGGCTCTTTATTCTGCCGACATGATAAGCATCGTGACAAGGGGTGTAACTATGGCAACTATTTCCCCCTGCTCTCCACAGAGCTGCAAGAGCAGACGTCTCCCTTGATGCAGTGCCAGATGTCCCCCAGGAAAGCCTCAGTGCTGCTACAGAGCAGCAACTGAGCAGAACCACGGATCCCAGGGCTGGAACACCTTCCTTTTCTATTTTGTGTTTCAGTTGTGTTTCATGGGCATTAACGTGTATTTAGATATGAGTCTAATTCTCTTCCTTTTTATGCAGCATGGCTGGAAAGCGAAAACACACCTCCTTTTCCTTTACTGTCAGAGTTCAAAACAGATGAACTCATCGCAAACTCAAAACACCGATTTTCTTGAAGAAAAGGATGCTCTCCTCTGTAATGTATCAGCGTATGTCGCTGGAAAGAGACACGCACATTTCCTTCCCTGAAGCTAATAAAGAGAAAAAACACCACTGCTTTGCAGAGGTGCTGGATGTGAAAGCGGTGCATATTTGCAATATGAGAGATGCACTGGGAAAGACCAATTTCTCATATGCTATTTATTCGTTTTTCTTACTGGCCCCAAAAAACACAAACAAAACCAGGCCCCTTCTGCACAAATCTATTCTCTGTTTGCTATCTGTGTCAACATAAAATAATATCTGTCTCATTTTACAGCGCAGTTCTGTGTCAGTGACAAACTCTCAGCTCTACCTTACGTTCTTTTTACTCATGTGCTCCTCCAGTTCATCAGCACTGCCATTTCCAGGCGCCGTGCTGAAATTCTGTATGGGTTTGTTTTTCCCAAGGATGACAATATCCATCAAGGCTTGAGTAAAAACACCAAAGATACACAGCTGCACGCAGGAACCTGCTTGGATAATGCTACCTGTGTATCATGGCAGCAAACCAGGAATTTCTGATGGCAGTTCCTCAACCAGAGGAATGGCAGCTATCACAAACACGGGTACTTTGTTTCTTCCCCCCGATTCTCTGCCCCTTCCATGAGTGGCTGCGAGGTGTTGAGCCACCCGCAGGGTCAAACCACAAGAAACATGCAAAGGAAAAGTGAACACTGAAAGCGATTCTTATGGTTATCTTTCAGTTTATCTGTCAAGATCTGGGTCAGACTTGTGCTCACAAACATTTATAACTGATATGAGCATCACTGCATCTCAGAGCCTAAGTGCTTCCATCACGCATGGCTTACATTGTAAAGTAGTACAAAAACCTGACACTGAATTGAAGTGACTAATTGTTTGCAACATAAACAAGAAGACAACCATAAAGGACTAAAAGCATGGCTGAGGTTAGTAAAAATACTTCTTACAAAGACAGACCTGCACACAAGGACGTCTGTCTCAAGAGAAGAAAGCTGCAGCACACACCTCATACAGTGCCTGATGGACTTGGTGCAAACCGAACTAGGAGGCACAGCTGTCCCATGGATGGGGCTCCCTTGCATTCCTGGTTGGAATCTCCTGTCCACAACCAGGGCTTTGGTAAAAGAAACACCACCGAGCTGCTTGGCAGCATTACAGTCCTGTCACAGATAGAACTCCTTGTTTTGGTGAGCATGGGCTGTAAGGAGCCTGAAGCTCTGTTTCCAGCTCGGGTGACATCTCCTGCAGCAAACCCAGCAGGGCCCCGTGGGGACTCACAGGAGGCAAACCCAGAGCAGTGCCTTTCTCTCACCTCCTCGGTGCAGCCCTGCACTGCCTGCATCCCCCCCTGCCAGCTCTGTGCACCCATCTGCCCTCTGCTCTCTTTCTATGGGGAGGGTGATGAAGGAAGTGCCCTCACAGCAGCTCAGCTTGTGAGGACTTTCGTTGACAGAACTCCACTGCCACATCCACTCAATCCTGCTCCTTCAGTGACAGCTACGAACACACCTCCTTGTACCGGAGGGGAAAACAATTTAAGTCACTCATTTAATACAGGTTTTGCACCTAACCTTATCATCCATATAGATTTCATCACAAATGGAAGTCACTCACTTCTAAACCAGATGTTAGATGTCCTTAAAATAATTCGCATCACCGTCCTTCCCTCCCCACAGCATGTGACAGCTGCTGTGGTGCTGGTGGCTGCAAACCATTTCACAGGAACAGAAGCAGGGCTGCTTCACGGCTGTTTTAATTCAGCACAGAATTTGTTAAGGAGAAGAAAAAGAGGAAAAACATCTCTCCTTGGCAAACAGGAGGATAAATGTGTGTCCCAGGGCTGTGTTACTGGCTGCCATTGGCCAGAGCTGGGCACAATGAAGTGTGTAAGTGAAGAAATCTCTCAGCAGGACCACCGAGCTGCAGGTAGCTGAGTTACAGCACAGAACGGCCACGGAGCAGCAAATTTAAGCACTGTTGCTGCACTTCACAGCCCATTAGAAACATCCCCAGGGTTCTGCATCTCCAGCATCCTGAAGGCCTGTCCTCACTGCCCTCTCTGCATCCCCGGCCCTGACCCTGGCCTCTGTTATCCGGCTGCGTGTGAGCAACAATGATAAATGCAATTAATGCACTGCAATGACCACAGACAAACTAAAATGGCTGCAAAACAAATATATGGCCCTCAAAAATCACCAACTGCAAATCAGATCAAGAAAGCGTGCAAAGATTCTAAATTGTTAAGTCTCAAATTCAGCTTCCTCGCTTTCTCCGAAGCCACAGCGCAGCACAAACTCAGTAGATACCTCCTTCCATCTTCGACTTCATGGCTGTTATCTGCACTCTCCTAAAATCTCTTTTCCAGCTACTTCTGGTCAAACTGCCCACGCTTCCCCACGGTGCCCACTTCCTCCTCCTGTGTCAGTCGCTCTTTATTGGGCAGGGGAGGCCTTTGAATCTAGTCGGGTTTTACACTGAGGTCACAAAACAGGCAGCTCTTGGGAACAGTTACACTGTATTCATAGCAGAAACAACACTTAGAGGAGAGCCGCAACAAGCAGTTGTAACGCTTCCCATTGTTTGGGTGGAGGAAAAACGAATCATGCCTCAAACATCCCGAGCCCCAGCCCGGGGCAATGCCAGTGCTTTCAGAGAGATTGAGCTGAGAAGTCCAGCCTGATCTCACAGTCCTATTTCTCTTTCTTTTGAAGCCTCATTAACATCGATGTGAGGATGGGAGTGCAGCAGCTACCATGTGAGAGAGCAGCAAGGCAGGGCTGGCCTGGTGACAGGAGGGGAGATTCATTATAACTGCATGGATGACAAGAGAGCCAAATATCCTTGTCTTTCCACCAGTATTACAGCTTAGGAATTTGAAAAATTCTCCCGGAGAGGATGTGAGAATGTGTAAATGAGCCAAAGGGATAACTCAGCACTGCTAGGAGTTTATCAGGCAAGAAGCGAGAGTGGGACTGGGCCACGAGGTGCAGCAGTGTACATGCAAAATCTGCAGCCTGCTCTTCTTCCAAATTTCCTGGGAGAAAAGATCACAGAAACAGACAAAGAATGGAACAGAAGAGGAATGCTAATGCTAATAAAAGAATTAATGCTCATCTGTGTCTCAAAGATATCTATCCAGCTGCCTACATTTGTAATAATTAAAGCATCTACAGTCAAGAATAACGTGTACAACGAGCACTGTTCAAACCTCACGCTACAGGGTCATTAAGTACTTAAAGAATCTCATCATTTTTCAGTGGGAACAGACCAACACCTCACCTGTTTGCAATCTTGTATCATAAAAGGCACGAGACAGTCTGTAAAATATCCCTTTGGGAGCACGCAATGGGGTGGATGTATGAAAGCACATCACCAGTACCAGGCATTCTGCAGCACCACAGGGCAGACCCGGTCCTTGTGCATGCAAACAGGAGGGCCTGCTATGGGCTGCAGGCTTTGTGCCCACCTGGGTGCTGCTGGATCCCAGTGCCCCACAGCACCTTCCTGCTCTGCGGTGCCACACACACAACTTCTCCAGCAAGATTTCCTGCCCACATCATAGCAGTAAGCAAAATAAATCTTGTAAGTAACTCAAGTCCAACAATGCTTGAAGCCAAAAAGACAAAACTTGGCTTCCTCAGACCTGTCCTCAAGCCTTGGTCAAGGTCTAGTTGAGCCACATTTATTTCTTGAGAGGTCTTAAAGGAAAGCTTTAAATAACTCAGACCTCTCTCAGCCATACAAACCGTGGTGGTGGCATAAGAAATATTTATTCACCACAATGGATACCCTTCAAATCTTGAAACATCATGAGAGGAGTTCAACTTTGCACTGCTGAGGAGAATAATTGCAAAATCACTTGTACAGCTCATAAGATGTTTAGAGAGAGAATAATTCCTGGCACGGCCTCACTGCTGGGCAGCAGGATGCTGCCATGGATATATGAAACCTGAAGGAAAACATTGATTCAAATCAATATTGAGAGCTTGAGAGATGGGTAAAAAATGTAATGCAGACAGAATGTATAAATGCGAATTGTGGGGTGGTGAAGGATGGGGTTCTGCTTCTTTTTCTTTATTAAAGAGGGAACCACATTGGATGGGATGTAGCTGGGCTCAGAAAATATGTGCTATACCTAAGTAATTTCTGAAGTAAATACCTCCATTTCACTTCCTAGCCGGAATTTGCAAAAGTATGGGAGCATGAGGGCTGGATAAAGGAGCCCTGCTTGCATCTCTCGACCACAGGCATGTCTGCAACAGGTCCTGACCTCTCCAGAGGCAGCTCAGGAAAAACAGTACGCACTGATTGTGCAAAGAGGGAGAAAAATCATTTCTGAGGTGTAGGAAATTGAAAATAAAAAAAATCTCCTGTAGTCTGCAGTGTGGCACAACAGCAGAAAATCCATCTTATTCAAAGATGCATAAAACTAAGAATTAACATCAATAATATTTAAAAGACTCTAAACTTCGTTAAATACAAATGACAATTCAATCTGTTACCAAAAGAAACATTCTTGTTAAGTCTTTCACAGATGCCACTATTGCTGCAACTCTCCCAGCAGGGAGCAAGCAAAGCCTGGCTGTGGTTTGAAGAACCATCCGACAGAGAGCAGTGCCCAGCAGGGAGTCACACCTGCACTGACCCTGCGGCTGAGATGCAAGAGATGTTCCCCATGTCCCATTTATTGCCCAGTTCCTTGTGCCAAGTCCAAACCAAAAGAAAAGAGCAGCTCAAGGATCAGTTAAGAATGGCAGGAAAAACGCTCAGGATTTACAATAAAAAGTAACTGAAACCAAACTGCAAAGCTACTGCAGAGCAAGCAACATATAAACCCCAACTCAAGTTTCAATAGTTCAATCGTCCAGATCAATAGTTCAGAATGCTTATTTTTCTAAGCTGGAAGAAATGGGGGAAGGCCATGTTATTCAAAAACAGATCCTTCTCAGCAGGGGGTGAAAAAACCAACTTCACCTGAAAAACTTGCTGAATAAGGAGGTTAATTTGCTCATACGTTTGGTGCCTGAGCCCGTCAGGCATGAAATCATATCATTTGGAATCCATTCTCCAGGCAGAGTGCTGCAGCCAATGCACAGAAGATGCTTGTTCGGATGCAACTGTGCCATGCTTATAAAGTGAGCATATCATAGCTAGGAGAAATCTATGATAAATGTTTATTTCTCAGTAAGTTATTCTAGAATATAAATAGATGCAGTGAAGACCTGTCAAAGTCTTTCACTTATCAATTTCACTGAGTATTCTCATTTCTTAGCAGTCACACTGAACAGAAAATCCTTCAAGTGAGGTTAAACACAGAGCACTATTTCTTGGGATGAAACTAGTGGGATTTAAAATGAAAATGATGCTTCAATCTAGAAAATAATGGCTCTACACTGCACACTCTAAGGCAGGATGAGCTGCGGAGCATCCTGCAGTTTGGACACGAGGCTGCCGGGTCCTGAGCTGCTGGCCTCACAGGGGTGCACAGCCCAGGGGCTACTCGACCTGTTTGCCTCTTGCAGCACCAGCAGATTGGTTTGTAATCATGTCATGGCTCACGTCATTACTGCACAGTCTAAGCAATGGCACATGTATCCCAGGAGCACAAGTGAGAAGTGCAATGACTTCACATAACGTGGAGCCGCACACCTCACCAACGATCCCAGCACTTTGCAATCACCAGGGAAATTCCTCTACATACAAACTGAGCAAAAAACCAGCTTGTAAAGCAGAGGCAAGCCTTGGGAAGAGGAGGGTGTGCCCAGGTGCTGGGAGGTAAGTCCAGTGTGTCTGCAGTGCCCTGCAGAGCTAGCAGCCTGCTCCATGGGCCAGCCGGCCACAGGCAGCACCCAGCACTCCCAGACCGGCAAACAGGGTGAGGTGGGGGAACTCCAGCACGAACCAGAAGGGGCCCATCTGCTCCATGTAAGCATCTCTCAGCCCTCGCTGGCAGGAGCACCAGGCTGGGCTGCAGACAGGAGCGCAGCACCTGTGCACCCAATGCTTCCTTGCCTCATTTGGGTGATGGTGATCGTTTCTCCTGACCCACATCCTGTGTGGGGTTTTAAAGCCTTGTATTTTAATCAGTCTCACCAGGAAAGAAGTCCTATTTGTCACTCAAAGAAAACAGTTTAAAAGCATTATAAACACATCCTTCCATGCATCACGTAGCAGAAATTGATACAGTCAAGCAGCAGTTTAAGCACCATGTTCATACTGACATAGAAATATGTTACTACCAAAATAAAGTCAATTTACAACTTAGTTGATGTTTTCCCGATATCACTGCTTTGCTTTTAATGTAGGGTCGTGTTCTTTGACTTTTTTGTTTTGCTTTATATTACTGGAAAAACGAATCAAAACACAGCAAGCAGAGCTCCAGCAGCCAGCCCAGCTGGGAAAGGAACAATTGTGAGAGGAGCAGAGAACATCACCCAGTGCTGAACAGCTGCAGAGTGGGGATATTTCATGGCTTTGCATAGTGCAGATCTTAACATCTGAACTAAGAATCCGAATGGCCAATTGCCTTTTGTACAGTGAGGATGACAAAACTGTGTGCGTCTCTGCAGATACCAGTTCCTTCCATTATATGGTAATGTTACATTTATCTTTATAAATCTGTTTTTGGAAACATGTTGGCTCCTATTGCCTTACATTTTAAACACTCTTTAAAGGTTTTGCACAAAAAGGTGATTTCTCCCAAGATTCACAGTCTCTCAAATATCCCCACTGTCCTCCTGCTCTCCTTCCTTTAGCAATGTCATCTCCATGTAGTCGCCATTTACTCTTTCACATTCCATTTGCAGTGGCACTCTGAGCATCTCCTCCTCCCCTCCAACTACTCTGTCATATTTCTTTCAACACCCGTCACCAACCACCAACCCTCCTGACTTCAGCCCTCAGGTAAGGCAGTCGTTCTGATGCTCACACAGAGCAGCACACCTTAAATAAGGCTTTCTGCAAGAGCTGGGCAAGTTAGAATAACAGGCATGATTCAAACACAATAAAAAGCAATTTGAACACTTCACAAGAACTCAAGCTGAATTGAAACTGGAGCTGTGGCAATTTACACCAGCTAAGGTTATTAGAGTCGGGTTTTATTTTTGCCCTGTGACTCAGTGACTCAATTCTAGCAACATTCCTACCTTTGCTGATACAAGTTCCCACCTATTAGGGATAAGCTCAACAAGGTTTTGAAAGCTGTATATACAGCAATTTCTTCTAGCCCTGACTGCACAGCACCACAGTAACCAGGGCAGTGCCTTTCAGACCTGGCCAAAGCCTCAAAGGAGCAGGCAAAGCTGGATGAGCACACACAGCTGCAGATATGAGAAATAATTATTAATGGCTGTTAGCTTCTCATTCCCCTAATTTCACTAGAAAAACAGCAGTTTCTCGTTCATGGAGTCACAAAGACGACATCAGCGCAGGAGATGACCACGCAGGCAGTCACAACACTTAGAAAAAGCCAGCCCTCAAAAATTGTTCACTTGTGGTTATTCAGTAGCAGTCACCCACAGTGAAGGAGAAAAAGTAGTTTGCAAACTTATTCTGGGGGCAATTTGTAATGTAAAAAAGAGTGCTTGCACATCCACATCTGTTATTTCCAGGCAACCCCAACAGCGTTCTGTTAGCTGTTAGATCTGATTGCCATAATCACATGTTGGTGGTTTACAGGCATTTGAAACAATGTGAAAAAGGAACAAACACCTCCAGAGGGTTTCCTGGGATCCACGTCCCATGGGGGGCTGCAGGGCCCACCAGGCTCCGTCCTCCTGCAGCACTGGGTGAGCACTGCCCACTTCTGCTCCTCCCTGCCTGCAGCACGCCCTCTGTGTGGGCGCTTTAGGCAGAGGATGTGTGAACAATTTTTAAGGCAGACTCTTGTTCTGACATAGCTGCACTAACGCACATTCCTCATTTATTCATGTGAGACAATAATTATTTAAGAATAAAGTAAAAATAAGCTAGATTTTTTCCTTACCTTTTTGGAAAGCAGGCAAAAGCTATACAGTAGGTGGAAGAGTGTACCAAGTAACAGACTTTTGAACACTCTTTCTTACTGGTGGTATGCAGTCTACAGGAAAAGTAAATACATTGGTATGTACAATGCATCTGTTCACAAAAAACTCTTCAAATTTTTCCCTGTCCTTGGAGCCAAGATACTACTCTGACCAAAAAGCTCAGATGAGAGCAGTAATAATGGACAGCTGAGATACACCGACACATGAAATTAGCTCTGGGCTGGGAATAAAGGATCCAGTTCATACAAGTTCGGGTACCTCTGAGCATGGGAGCAGCTGCTCACAGCAGACCAGATCTGGTTGAATTTTTTCCTCTGCCCTGAACAAACTCCAGAGCATTTTGGTTTCCATTTAACATTCCCCAGTCCTTCTGTATCTCTGAGCTCACTCTTGGTTTCCTCAGCATCATTGACAAGCGTTTTAGTTTCTTCCCGTCACAGAATGGAACAGGCGATGTCATGTCAGTGATGTTAAGAATCAACATGGGTGAATACACGAGCAGAGCAGAGCGCAGCACAGCAGCATTTGCATAGCAGTGTTTGTACATCTGCAGAGATGTTTGCAACCCACATTTACTATTCACACTTTACTGATGACAGAGTCAATGTCCATTCCCAACACATGGAGAAAAACGAGGACTGACGTGCCCTGTTCTCATCATCGTGCTGGTCAGAGTTAGGAGGTGGCAGCAAGCAGGAAAGCAATATTTTAAAATGGAAATGTTTCTAGAAAAACAGGCAGAGATTTCACTTCACTCCTGGAAATTGAATCAACTGCCAAATAGCTTCTACTTAATGCAAAGGAAAGGAGAAAGGAAAAAAAATGAAACCATTTTGAAGATGCTTGAGTAGGTATTGAGTCCTCAAAGCTGCTGCTAACTTGAAAGCCCACAGGCTTACAGTGCTACTGAAAATCGGATCCTTCTAACCATTCAGATCTTAACCTTCATGGCTGGCACACAAGGACACAAACCTTTACTGCTTCTCACCAGATCTCAGCAAAACTCCTCACATCTCCTCCTGCACGCTGCCATTCCTTCCCAGCTGCTCTTTGTCACATGGGTGTCCTCGGTTTTGCCACAGAGATGCTGCACACCTCCTGTTCCCTGCACTTCCTAGTGGGGTGCAACACATCTCTTGGCCTTAGAATTTATCAGCATAGCACAGAAGAGCAAAAGATGAGGATGAAGTTGGCCACAGCCACTCTCATAGATGGTGAGCAGGAAGATCTGCTGGTCCGGCCCATGAGAAGCACAACATCAAACAACCAAGATGCTGATTTCCCCATTGCTGTGTTTGGAAAAGCCATGAATTAAGGCAAGTTGCTAAGAAGAAGTAATAATTACATGCAAATCTCAATGTAAGTTAAGTATGGGTTGGAGGTTCAAATGTTTTCTCAGAGTCTGACACCACTGTTGCAGCAGAAACAAACACAGCCCAGCAGGAGCACCACTACCAGCTCAGCTTCAGGTGTGATGAGAAGCATCTGCCCCAGCACAGAAATCCACCAAGGACACAGAGCACAGAATGCACTCACTGCACACACACTGCACACGCATTGAGCTGCTGTGTCCCCAGCTTCTGCTCATCTTTGCTGCCCAACGTTTCAGACGCAAACATGTATTAGCAGAAAAAAGCTGTCGAATGAGTAAAAGCGTGCCCATGGCAGATGGAAAACTGGAATGACTAAAGGAGTGACAAAGTTCCAGATTGAAAAGTGGGGCCTTAATACAACCCACTCATCATGGAAGCCCTCCCAGGTCAGGGCTTGGGGACTCAGCCTGTGAAATTTCTCACTTCTGAGGTATCCTGAAGCAAAAACTGCAGGACAATGAATCCTTGCTCCTCCAACGGGACAGAACATAGGGTCACTACACTTCCAGTGGCTTTCCAGCCACATTAGCGTGGTTTCTTCTTCTATACTGGCTCTGCAATCCCAGCTTGAGCCCACCTCTCCTAAGCACAGGGACCCTGCCCACCCCTGGCCATGTCCCCCACTCCCCAGCCCAGCTTGCAGCGGGGCTCACAGCCAACTCCAAAAGAGCAAAAAAGAGACTCATTTCAGGTATTCAATGAACTACTGCATAGATGTACACACAGAATTTGTCCATCAGGCCCCTAATCAGACATCCCACCGAACACCATGCAAAGTTCCCATCAGGTGTAGCAGTGGTCTATGGAGGTGGAAAATGCATCCTGCTACTTCAAGTACAGCAGTAGTGTATTTCATTTGATCTTCTAGTAGTATATATTAACACACATGCAAGGAATGACATAACAGTGGTAGGCGCACCATGTCATATGAACATAGGTTGATATATTTATCTATGTAATTAATTAAAAGCTTTAAAAGATAACGTTCTCTGCAAACGTTACAGACTAAAAAGCCCAATACCTGCAGAAAACCATTTAATGACTGCACATGTTCTGACTGGCAAGCTTTTACAAGCAAATGTGTACTCTTCTGAGACCTACATGTAAGCCAAGGAGACCACAGAAAGCACTTTCCTGTCACCTACTTCAGTTTCAAAGCTGGGATGGCATCTCTCCCAGCAGACTGTGCACAGGCTTCCCAGCAGTGCCAACAGCCCAGGCCTGAAGGTGGGATTCTTAGGGCAGAAACTCACACATCATGCAGGGGAGGAATCTACCCTTACTGCCTCTTAAAAGCACATCTTGGCGTACAGTCCCTGGGTGAAAAAATGAATTTTAATAGGAAATACGGGGCTTTAACTGAGTCCTGGTTAAAAAAAATATCTCCTTCCAGGGAAAAATGTGACTGATTTTGGGGAGGGGAGGGGAGGAGAGAATCCTCCAAAGCCTGGAAACAGCAAATAAATGCAGCTCAGGAGAATGAGAACAGAAGGGGAAACCAAGAGTGTGAAACCCCCAAACTGCAGTCGCACAGGGCAACACTTCTGTTACCACACTGAACATTTCAGCATTAGAACTATTTTTTGCTTTTCTCGTGTTTTATGCCTTTAAGTGCAAATTTTTAGATTTTATTATTATTATTATTATTATTTATTTATTTATTTATTTATTTTCTGGAGAAGAAACTCACCCCAACTTATTTGACCAGCACAGCAATCAGTGAAACGCAGTTCAGCAAATCCAACTCCCCTGCCCTCTCCTATTGGCCCTTAGGACTGCTTCCCTCCTCACCTTTCCTCCTCCTTTCCCCCCCCCACAGACAACACACAGAGGAGCTGCTGCCCCACGTGCAGGAGGGCTCAACCCCAGCATCATAGCAGGAGAATTAGGGATTTTAGGGCAGGGCTGCTTCTTGGCAGCCTTTGACAGCCACGCAGTGCAGTAGAGCGTTCTGCAGCTCCCACTCTGGCTATAATGCCAAATACAATGCCAATACCCTAACACAGAAGTAGATTTATTTCCTTGAGCGGTGAAGGTTCTGTTCAGAGGAGGCATGATACGGTCCTTCGTTTGTTAGAAATGTCCTTACTCTCTTTTGATTCTGCCAGAATTGTGAGACAGTTCACAGTTTCTGAAGGCAGATTCTTTTTTTCCAGTTAGAATATTGTTTCACAGAACCATAGAGTGGATTGGCTTGGAAGGGACCTTAAAGGTCATGCAGTTCCAAGCCCTGCCGTGGGCTGGGTGCAGGGCAGGGGCAATCCATCCACCAGGTGAGATACCTGTATGATAAGGCACCGCAGAAACAACACACGGGTGAATAAAGGGAGGAAAAGTGCTGTGACAATAATTTGCTGGCTGCTCCCTCTTTGCTTTGACAGCAGAGTTTCTGCTTTGAGGCAGATATTCAGACAGCAGTTTAATAGACAAGAAGTGGCAGAAATTGCATCAGCAAATGGATAAACGGATCCCAGGCAGGCAGAGGGCATTCCTCCACATCCAGATCTGTTTTTCATAAAAACTGCGGACATGCCCAAACCTTTCCACTGTGCTACAAAGTTGTGCAGCTGTCTCCTTCCTCAGCTCCCTCCACATTCAAACGGAAATCAAATATATGATGTCCTCAGTATGTAATTTTTTGCTACAGTATGCCATACTACGTGCATTGAGGAAATTGGCAGCATCTTTTTGATCTGTTTTCCTTTTAAATCAATGACCAAATTTGCATTTGGTTTTACAGGACCGGATCAAGCCCGTACATGGGAGCCTTCAAGGATGGTGAGATTCTGGCAAAGAAACTCTGCAGGGAGTGTCATTGTATCTCAGGTTAATGGGGTTCCTGGTGAGCTCAGTGCCTGTCCCTCCTCCCAGCCTGCAGGGCCGGAGGGTTTGGTGTGGCACAGGCCGGAGGTGCTGCGGCACCTGAGGGTGTTGGCACAGAGGAGGGGAAGGAGGAGGTTCCCTCATGGCTCCCACACGCTGTGCTGCCAACTGGCACGACTCAAAAAGTGAGGAGGAAAGAGAGACATTTGTACAGACCAAAGCTGAGCCATCAAACATCTTTAAATGCAAAGGGCAAACGACACGGATTCCCCAGGACTCCGGCACTGCTCCAGGTCTCTAACACACACACACACACACACAGCACGAAGGAGAGCTGAGAACTCACTGTTGGGGTCCACGTTCTCGCAGAGCTCCGTCTTGGCCTCGCCGTTGGGCCTGTCGCTGGGCTTGTGTGAGAGCCGGGACGACATGGTGGCGGCCGTCACCACGGCCTTGAAGCTGCGCTTCCGCTTCTGCACGTTGAGCTCGGGGTGGAAGATGATGATGTACACTTTCGGCATGTAAAGCATCCCCAGGGCCACTGAAGCACTTAGGTTCATGGATATTGTAAGTGTGGTAGTTTGTATGTAGAGCTAGGAGACAGAACACATGAGGCACTGTTACAGGTCAGACTGGGCAGCAGCGCTTACAGCAGAGCGTGGGCGACAGCCCTGGGGCTCACTGCAGGGACAGCAGCACGGCCCCAGCTGGGCAGCTGTGACCCATTGGCTCCTCAGCATTCGCATGGGTGCTCTAGGGCTGCAGCATGGCACTCGGACCTTGTTAACCATCCACATATCTTTTCTTTTTAAATCATTTTTTGGATGAGTTTTAACCAAATACGTGTGAGCCAGGAACTGTGCTGCAAACTGCTGTGCCATGCAGCAGCCAGCAGCTACCACAGACCTTCGGTGCCTGCACCAACACCATCCCTCTCACACACTCACAGCTCCCTTCCACTCACAGACCGAAGAACAGATGTGGATTTCAATAAAACTGATATAAACTGAAACTTACATCTACTCTAAGTTGTAAAAGAAGAACATTAGATCTATAATAATATGGGTTAGTAAAAACTTACCTTAAAAAAAGGAAAGGAAGGGTTTTTTATTATTTTTAGTATGCTTTAATTCTGTACAGTTCATTGAAATAACCGTGCGGATGATACACAGTGATTTGGGTGTTCCCAATGCTCAGCTATGTTTAGTATGAAAAGCTTGTGTATGTGCAAGCTGGAGATCAGCTGCTCCCATGAGATGAGTATTCAAAGGAACACAAGGATTGCCAAGTGTACTCTGCAAACACAGAAAGCAGAAAAGCTATTCTTCTTTTTTTTAATTACCTTTTAGGGGAAACACTTGATAAGTGAACTATAATGATTATTGTGAGCTAAAAGGCACAGAGACAGCACAGTACAGGTGCAAAGGAGCTGAAAGAAGTAAACTCCCTGCAGATCGTGCTCAAAAGGTAAATATATGGTACTTCCATTCAGATGCAAAAGTTAATACACATTGTGTGCAATTCCTTCAGATCACTATTTTCTCTTCTCCTGCTATTCAGTGCTAATCAGTTTGCGTTTCTGCTGGAAGAGCTCCATAAATAAATACAATGGCACAGGAAAATGCTGACCCTGCTCAGATACTTCCAAAGTCCCACACTTGGAAAAATATGAATGTCTCTAGACTTGCTGTTATATCTCCATAACTGCTGCTATCACACTGATTAAGACAACCACTAGAAGCAATAAAGTGCCTACAGAAAAGATAAGAAATGTGCTGTGCACGACATCTCTCTATACCAACACACACAAGCAAAGACTGGTGCCTTCTCAACATCTCTGTACCCATTATCAGAAGGGAATGGCATTGATGTGATCAGAATTTTGTCAAGGCTGAACGTTAGAACAAATCCCATTCCACCCTGTGAAGCAGTGCTGGGCCAAGTCCCACCATGCAGCCACGTGGTGAAAAACACACAGTGGTGTTCTGCAACCTCACTTCCCTGGAGAACATAAGAACCCTTACAAAGAAAGCAGGAATTTGGACCACTACAAAATAAAGCTGCTGGCTGAGCACTGCAGCTTAACACACAGCGTTCTGCAGGCAAAAACACCACCTCCTTGTTGGATTGCCAACTTTATCCACTCAACTCCTATTTCTCCTTTGGCCCCTCGGCCAACTGCTCCCTGTAGGAGCTTTGACAACCTTGCCAGCAATGCGACCTGTGCGTCAGCACAGAGGGAGGAGCAGCAGCCGGCTGCACCCACAGTGTGACAGCAGTGGAGCCTTCAGAAAGAAGGAGACGTGCAGCTGAGTAGGAGCTACTTTGAAAAGCATCACACACCATGAAGGTTTCAAATGGATCCTCAGCAAGAGAAGTTTTTGTTACCTTTGCCAGGCGCTGTCTGGAGCAGCGGTTTGCTTTGAGATGTGATGCTAACATCTCTTTTTGGGAGCAGAATACCAAGCTCTGAGAGAAGCCCTCTGCCCCACTCCTTGGGAAGCGCTGCTCAGCCACAGCTGCTGAGCTGTGTGCTCAGCTGTGGGTGCCGGAGCTCAGCAGTGTGGCTGCAGCATCCCTCAGCCATTCCCCACGGGCTGCTCCACGTCTGGGCTCCCAGTGGGACTTTCCCAGTGCTCCCACCCAGCAGGGCTGCTGCCATCGCCATGCGTGCCAGGAGCGCTTTTAGCCGGGTGCATGCAGGTGCTGAGCACCATTTCCTCGTGCTGCTCTGGGACGGAAGGTCAGACTGCTATGCAGTCTGCTCAGCAGTGGGGTCCTCTGCAGCAGTGCCAGCAAAGGCTCCTGCCTGGGAATCGCCGATGGGAGATAAAAGGAGAGCGAGAAAAGAGCTTTTGTAGAACAAGGCAGGATGAGTGACACATAATGCTTCTCATGACAAATGGGAGCTTTATAAAGATAAGGGAAACTAAGAGATATGCTTATTATGCAGAACCTTAGTTTTATGTATTTTATCTCTGCTTTGTGGCTTTCAACAGTCAAACATAAAAATGCAGTTTACATGAAACTATTTCATTTCTTATTTCACTTCTTCTGATAAATTCGCTGAAAGCATTTTAGATGAATGCAAATTGGTGATTTAAAATACAAAGAATGAGATTTAACCAACAATGCAGGTCTGATAACTCATACGTACCTTTTATAGATGGCGAGTGAAACCCGGTTTCCAAACTGGAGATGAAATTAAGAAATTAAGAAGCAGATTCAGCAAGGGAGGCTCTAACCTGAGGTGAATGAGAACAAGGGCTGAGCTGAGTGCTTCCAGTGGAAACCAAAGCATCCTGAAGTGGTGCTTTTGGTCTGCAAGCCCAGTTCCACTGAGGTTTGAAGCTACATTTGCTGCACCATGAGGACAAAGCCACCTGGGGGTCGCTCACTCGCATCCTTCCAAGGCAGGCTCTCATTTTTGATGGATTCTAACCTGGTGTTAAACACACTGCTGTTACAGCTACAAGTGCGTCAGACTTTGAAGCGCTGCACTGGAGAAAACGAAGCCCTGAGGATATCATTCACATGCAGACACCTAGCTCTTATCATCTATTTTACATAAAGGATTCCCATTTGAATTTTAGATTTTGGTATTCTGCAGATTCTTGCTCTATTCATGCAAATGACGAAAATTACCCTAAAAACCTTGAAAGAAAATTAGACTGGTCTCAAAAATACGCATCTAAGAGCCAGCAATTTTTATAGTGCAAAAAAATATCAGTGGACAATTTTGTATGAGTGAGAATGGATCTCAGAAGCGAAGCACCACAGGGCCAGGCCTGTCAGCCTGCACTAATGCAGTGCCAGGTTTGCATTGCTGAGCCATGATCACTGAACTGATAGCAGCATTCCTTAGAAAAGACTTTTTAGCAGTTCGCAGTACTTTTTGTAGGCTAATTCTTCGCATTCATAGTCTAATCAGGAGCAAGAGTTCCTTTTATCTAACTCAGCATTGTAATTAGGTGGTGAATGGTGTTATTTTGCAGTATGGAAATAAATGGGTAACTTCAGATATTTTTGGGCTTGTGTTATCACAAACCAATTTATCTTACTTTTATATGGGAATTAAAACAAACGTTCTTACATCTGAAGTAGATACTTTATAAATCTCCCAGAAGACTCTTCCAGGTCATCTGAAGATTTCAGCTCATCCCTTACGTTACATTACGCAGACATAAGAACAAGAAACATTTCTTAATAAAAACCAGGATTAGCTCCCACTGCATGACGTGTCAGCAAAAGTACGGAAAGCAAAGACTTGAATACAGATGTTCTCAGACATTTTAGTGCCTAATGCCCCTTTCTGCACCAAAGATAGCAGGGCATTTTAAAGGCAGATTAAACAAAGACGAAATACCTTTTGCTCACTGGAAGTTTTGTTCTTTGCATAGGAAGAACCAGTGCCCTCTCCCTCCTGATGAACTGTGGCCGTTTGCACCTCACCCAGCAGTCAGGAACCTAGGGCAGATGTCACTGCCGAGAAACAACGGTGGCAGAGAACCCCTAAAACCACGTTGGTGCAGGAGAACAGCACTGGCAGCTCCAACTCCTGGTGGGACCGATGGATGAGTGCCTCAGGGAAAGGCAGCTCCCTCCAGGCAGACACGGGCACGCAGCAGCTCAGCTGCAGACACCACACTACGCTGTATGCTGGTGACTTGCAGGACCCTGCCTCCACCCCCATCCCTTTGAGCATCATAATCTGCTGAGGTTGTCATTTAGCAGTGCCCTTTAGAGAATTGAGCAGCTTGAAAAAAAAAAACCCCACCCAATCTCTTTTCCCAGATTAGAAGGCTTTAGCAGCGCTGAGGGCAAGTGGTTTGCCCTTCTTTCAGGCTAACATCATTTTGAGGGGAAAGAAAAAAAAGCCACAACAGCAACAAAGCCTTGTGGACAGCAGGTTCTGGCATCCCCTGGTGACTTTCCAGGAGAATCGCCTTTTCAATAGAAGTGGCAAATATCTGTCATGGATGCAGGGAGCAGAGATTAGCCATTGCAGGGGGGATCTGACAGATGAGATGGGGACCTACACCGTGTGCCCTCTGCTGCAGCCTCCTGCTCCTAATGCTATCAGCATAATCCACACCATGCCAGCAGCTCATCATTCTTTATTGCCTTTGATTATTTTGTCAGTGGGACACACGCACAACCCAATGCTCTGTATGTGACAACACCAGGCACTGTGACACCAAGCCAAGCAGTGCTGTAAGCTGCCTGGGCTCCATACCTCTGGCTGAGCACTGCAACATGGCCAGCAGCACAGCCTGCTGAGAGCTCACCTCCAACGTAATGGGTGGGTGCTCACTGAACACACTCTTGTCCCATCACTTTTCAACCTCTCACTTCCATTGCTCAGCAATCCACCTTTTGGTCCCTGTTGTGAAGATACAACTCTTCCTTTGTTTTGCAGAATTTCACAGCTTCATGAACCCAACCGATTACAACGCTGTTGACCATTAGAGGAAAACTAACTTATCCTTATGTGAGCAGGAAAGACATTAGGTGGCGTTGGAAAGAGAGGCCAACAGCTGCACCCATTTGAGCACACTGAAGCCCTTCTGCGCTGTGAGCAGCAGTGGAGCTTCAGCACCTCAGCAGCGTGGCACAGGAATGCTATGTAAATTATGGTGCTCACCAGCTTCTACAAACGACAACGGATGCTACCCAGGGGACGTTTGATAAACAAATCATAGTAGTTATGCTGATTGCAGTTATTACAGTACAAAATAGCAAAGCACGCAAATAGCCTTTGTGAAACGTCTACGCGAATGTCACAGAATCAGTCACACCATCTAATTATAAATTCTCTGCTCGGTAATTATGTGAAAGGTGACACTGGAGAAAATGATGGGATTTCGGTGTCAGAAGATTTCCCTTTACCCACCCTGTGTTCCGCAGGCTGGCAGCACCGGGGGCTCAGCTGGAACAGCCGTGTGCTGGCGGTGCTGGAGGTGTGCAGGGCAGCAGCTCTGCAGATGGAGCCCTCTGTGAGGAACTTCTACTTACTGCAACTTCAAGAAGAGGAGACTTTCTGTGCTGTGTCTTGATTTAAGAAGCCCAGAAATGAGGCAGGACTGTGATCCCCGCTGTAGGACATCTCCTTTCCTGGCCTCACCGACTGTGATATTAGAACAATTCTCAGGTTTTGAAGATCTTTAATTTTACACAATCAGCCTGAAATGCCCTTCTGTAGGCCTCTCACTAGCTGCTGGGGCTCTGGCACTCTGTGCCCCTTGACTTCTACATCCCCTACATCTATATACACTGTACAGAAATACACAACACACTTGTGGCGAAGACAATTCAATAGACATTAAATGGACTGAAGCAGAATTAAATGGTGATGAGGTAAGCATATATTTTTTCTTTTCAACTTGATTTCCAAGCTAAAAACCATGTTTGTTCTGCAGCTTGGAGAGGAGCTCTGTGCTCCTGATGGGAAACACACACTGCTGCTTACAGCAGACCCGGGGCTGGGTGACTTTCAGCAGTGAGCACAGTGGGGTTGTTAAGTTAGTGTTCTTCACAGGGTCATTTAGGCTGGAAAAGGCCTCCAGGATCCCCAAACCTAAGTCCAACTCACCCCTCCATGCCCACTGTCCCTCAGTGCCACATGCCCACAGCTCTGGAACACCTCCAGGGACGGTGCCCCCAGCGCTCCCTGGGCAGCCCATAGCAGCGCCTGCATCAATGCCTGACTGCTTTTTCTGAACATCTCACAGTGCTAACTCTGGTAGGTCACATAAAGCTGCTGGTTAACCTTGCAGGTGTATTTCAGCGTAACTGAAAAACAGAATTCCACAGTAACAGCAAAGGATGCACAGCACAGCGTCACAATGCCTTATGAGGAATGAAAGGGAAGAAGATTAAAGTTTGGAAAGCAGCTCCTCAGATTACTTATCCGCATGCTAATAACAACCATATCTCACTCTAGAAAGAGCTCATCAGCCATCTGCCTGCCCTCAGCAAACAAGAGCTCACATCAGCACAGCAGCACCTATCTGCTGCATCAGCCCAGCCCCTGGTGGGCTGAAAGCAGGACGGCACCCTCAAAAATCTGAAGAGTCGTTTTTGTCAGGGCAGTTCAAGACAACTTTCTTCCAACAGTGTTTTAAGTCTCGTTCTTTTTTTGTAAATTCTTGTTTGCAAATAATGACATGAATAAATATCAGACTCTTCTGTTTGCTTTGCTTTAACTTAAAAAAATATTTAATATGATCTGTTTGTTTATCCTTGGTTAAATAGAACTTTGGAGTTCTGTATGAACTATCAAAGTAATGACAGATCACCACATAATAAACATCACGTGCCTGGGTGAGCTTCTTCCACATGGAGACAGCGCTGCTCCTACCGCAGGCATGGGACGGGAGGTGAGAAAAGACTCCAGATTTGAAGAATCGCCACCACTGGAGCAGAAAACAAAAGACGCCGTTATCTGCCCCAGGAAACAAGCCGAGCCCTGTGTGCTGTGTGCAATGCACCCTCAGCTCATCAGCTGCGATCCCACGGCTCCGTCTCCACAGGGGAACCTGCTCTGCACAATACGTGCCATAATGAATGACAACATTCAATTGTCCCAGGCAAGCAAACACGAAGAGGACTCCCTCCAAGAGTTACATCTGTGAATGCTGCCTTCGAGGACTGTAAATACGAACAGGTTACTGCCCAGACCTGCTCTTCTTCCGGGCTAGATTAAAATTTGCCATGGTTTCGCACATCAAAGGGAAAATTGGGGTTATATTCTGATGGATTTCCTCCTACAAAGGCCAAGTGCAAGACAGACCACATAGCAAAGCATGTTCCAGAAGCTCCAATTTCCAGTTCCCTCTGCTCGCGCTGTAAAACTGCTCCTTCTAATGTCACACTGCCAAAACCAACTTAAATTTCCATGTCCTAAATCAGAGCACCCAACACGTCTAGCTTTTCAGCTTGCATTTCATGGCCAAACAGGCAGAGTAAAGATGAAGTATATACATATATTTGCAATATATTTCAGCTATTTGTGTCATTTATTTTATACAGCTTGTTCCCTTTTAAAAGGAATTTCCTTATGCAAGAAATTTGCATACGTCAGAAAAAATATTTATGGATTATATCTGTAACTTGAATGACAATTCCAAATACTAAATGCTAAGGCACTCTCTCCTCCTTTGAGAGAAACTCTAGGAGCTTATCAAGAAGGAAATTAAATTATTCAGATAATTGGACTGAGCAGTGAAGGAAAAGGATGTTGCTACTTTCAAAGGGCATCACATGGCTAAAAGAGAAATTGAAGCAGCATCCAAGGCAATCCCACAAATCAAATAGTTTACACAGTACGTACTGCAGGGATTGGACAGCTGGAGAAAGGAATCTGTTTTACTCCTGCGCCACTTACAGACACAACGAAGATGGCCACGAACTGCTCAGAACCTTCAGGAGTTGCTAAGCCAAGAAATAAGCAGTGATGGCCCCAAGTCAACAGAAGATTAAAGTGGTTTTGAATTTTGACTCCCTGGAACCACGGCACCCTCTGACCTCATGACACTTTCGAATGCCGCCATCTCTTTGAAGCAGGGATTTGGCACAGAAGGATGTGGCAGCAAATCAAACTGTGCAAAATAGCGATGCTTGGAGCAGGGTCCTCCGTGTGCATCCACACTGAGATAAGATGAACTTCTGCCTCCTCATGCTCTGCTTCTGGAACCCAGCACAGGGACCAAACTGCTTGGCTGCAGTCACTGCACAGCCTTCAGACAAAACAGCCAAAAACAGCCACAGCCCGGCTGGGCAGCTCTCAAGCACAGGCAGGCACAAACAGCTCGGGAGCCCATTATCAATCCTCAGAACTGTCTGGTGTCCCCTGCTTGACATTCACGAGAATAGCAGCACAATAAGTATCACGAAAGAGACAAACACAAAGCAATGTATATCCCCCACTTCTATTATTAAAATAATGGCTTTTCCCTCCCCCGGTGACTGAGCACTTAGCTTTTTTGAGTTAGAAATAATTCATCATGTCATTTTTCCTGAAGATTACATCATCGGAGAAAGACTTCATTTCATTCCTCACCACTGCACTCCTAAATTGACTGACACACAATCTTGGCATTTTAGGGTATTCAGCGCCAGGCTTCGGCTGCTGGTATAAATCACATTTCTTCACTCTTATTGCATTTTATTCATTTTATACATGACCAGAGATTAGAGTTCAAATGAAATAGATTTTGCTATCCTTCTTATACTCCAGATGCTACTCGTCTAGAAATCTTTAATTTTACTCACTTCAACTACTGAATTATTCAATGAAAGGGGAAAAAACAACACTTGATACTCTGAAATTCCAAGAGAAATAAGCAGAGGACACTGACTGCAGGAGGGGACCTCTGCCTAACATGCCTGTGATGCACACCTGCAGGTACTGCCCAGCAGCACCAACATCTCGGGGCACACACAAACCCTTTGCACCTTCTTGCAGTGGTTGGCATTTGAGAAGGTGCAGCCACGAACTGATGATTCTCAAGCAACCGAACACCTGCAGTTCCCCAAATCACCAACTCCTGCTTTCAGCCTTCAAGAGAATGCTTGTGGAAGTGGCATAAAGAACTCAAAGAAATGCTGGCGAGCCGGCAGGAAGCCAGAGCCCCAGAAAGGAGTGGGGTGCAACCTGAACCTCTCAGAAACAGCTCGGGGAGCCAGCACTGCTCCTGACCGCAGGGACCAGGCTGCCCGGCCACAGGTACAGTCTTGCTTCACCTAATAGTTGCTAAATGAACACGAGGCAAAGCTATTTCACATTTTTTCTTAAATTATTAACGTATTCTAGGATAGAAAATAAACTTAGGTCAATTGCCTTCAAGTCGATTCCATTTCTGCTTTATGGAGGAATAAGCAAGAGTGAGTATCGAGTGAAAGGTATTGATTATAAAAATGAGCAGTAAGCTAATGTGTGTATAAGTAAACACATAAATGGGCAAACGGACCAGGAAACTAAAAATATTATGATCCTCATAAATATCCCTGCGTAATAAAGCAGCCTTAAGGAACGCTGCCACCTGGACCGGCTGCCTTATTCTCTGGAATTACATTGCGCACTGCTCCGGGACGCACGGCGCTAAGTCATACTTTAAGGACAACAACAACAACAACAAATGTTCTCCTTGAAAAACAATTTGAGATTCTTTAGATTCTGCCCTGACAGTGTGGTAAGGCAAACACCTACGATCCCCAGTCTGAGAATTCGAATGTTCTCAGCACAGGTCTCTATCAGACCAGAGAGGTGCTGGCATTTGTTACTTGCCAGGAAAACCCGAGATGCCAGGCTGTGCATCTCCCCACACTGGGGGGGTTTTGGAGAAAAATAAATAAAGCGTGGAGAAAACACAGAGAAAGCAGCAGAGCACAGCAAGAGGAAGCATCCAGCGTGGCCATGGAGGAGCCTGCCCCACAGCGGCGCAGTGCCAGCGGCCCTGACTGGGGCTTGGGCACGTGGAGAAAACATATGAAGGAAACCGTACCACAAACTGGCACCTGGGTACTGGGCCATGTACTGAGTGTACTCTGAACAAACAAACACAGCTTTCCAAAGCCTCAGCTGCCCGGGGCCATGCGATGGAGCTGCAGCTTCCAGTCTGCTTGAAGTAGGGCTGGGTGCACAGGGGAATGCAAACTGACGGAACAGAGCAGTGACCTCAAACAACCATTGAAACATACCAACAACGCAGATATTTCTCAAATTCTACAAATTTAAACTGCAGAACAAAAGAGATTTACTTGCTAATTGTTACGTCTTCTTAAACATTACCTTTTTCTGGTGAAGCAAAAATGTTTGTCCAGGTGGCACTGGCTTGGGTTGAGGCTACACAGACAGTGCATCATATAAAATGCCAAAGCAGCCAGTTTTAGCATTGTGGTGGTGGTAGAGCCCCAGGAACAACACTCATGCTGCAGCTACGTATGGGTAGAAAGCAGAGGCAAGGTGCCATGGGTATCCTATTCACAGCACCCGGAGCACAGCCTGCTCCATTCTCCCCTGCAGCAGCCAGGCTGGAAAAACTGTTTTTTCCTTAAAACATTTTCGTGCACTGTTTCTTTCTCTATGCAGAAAGCACGAATAAATGTGAAAAAGTAACAAACTGACCTTTATTTAGAGACAGATCTTCTCAACTGGGAGCGAGCTGTCTAGCAGCACAGAAGTATGCATTTATTCAGTAAAACTTCCACCGACCTCCCTCTCAGGCAGTCTGCACACACACTGACAGTGCCAGCAGCAACGAGGGGTGCTGCACACCCTGCCCTGGGCACAGCTCTGCCTGCACACCCTGCTGCTGCCCGGATGCTGCATGGAGCTGCAGGGGAGATGCGGTCAGAATGGCCTCAATGGAACTGAAGGGTTGGCCCTAAGGAAAGGGGATGGAAACGTGGAGATGTGAGGAGCCTCTGCCATGGCTGTGAGCACCCAGGTTGGTTCTGCTTTGCTCCATGTGCTCTTATTTGTGCGGGCAGTTGTGGCACAGGGCAGGCGGGCTCCTCTGCCACGCTGCTGACACGCGCAGCAGCTCGAGGATTTGCACCACGTTGTCATGGCAATGCAACGTCTGCAGGTGCAGCTGAGAGCAGAACGATGCCAAAATTATTCATAGCTTGGAAATCAGGGAGGTGCAAATGCCCTGATGGTTTCCCCCTATTATATACTATTAACCATGTTGGGCTTTGCAGTTTTCTTTAATTTTACTGGATGGTAAATGAGCCAAGCCTTACATTACAAAGGCAGACAGCCCTTTCATTTCATTCATTTAGCTCTTCCAAAAGTAAAATTTATAATTCAAAATAAATGTGGGCATTTTTATAGGTTTGTAATCACACATTAGTAAGTTAATACTGCAAAACAGAAGGAAACCACCGAGAGCCAAGCAGCAGCTCCCTCAGAAGGGCCAGCCCTGCAGAGGAGCTCTGCCCACCACACGTCCTCCGACTTCTTGGGGCTGCATGGAGCTGCTGGAACAACGTGCACACAGCACCTGAGCCAGTCCTGCTCTGTGAGCCTACATCTTCCCCAGCTGTCAGCTCAGGCTTAACAAGGAAAAAAATAAATGCTATTTCAGCCCATTCTATGCTCCTAATGAAAAGCAGGACTCCACGCAGAAGATTCATTTTACAGAGCAAGCTTCAAGTTTTTTTTCTGGCCTTTCACCTCCAATTTTGTCTTCCCCACTCCAGTCGTATGAATGTTTTATTTATATCCCGTCACTTCCACCCTGTTGGAAGGCATTTTCTGAAATAAAATTGCTCTTTTTCTGAGACAGTCTTGTTAATAGATTCCCTTCGCATTCACTTTTCAGCAGCTGAACCTCCTTGATGCCCCGACGTACCCAAACAGAAGTCCTCCAGCCCTCCCAGAAGAGCAAGGCCCATTCTCCTCCACAGCTGGGAGCCATGCCTTTGCACCATCGTTAGCTACTACTGAACACTCAGCTTGGTGGTACTGCAGGAAGCTACATGCAGCAGATGGCACCCTGCCCTGCTATGCTGCCACTGGGCACTTCACCTCGCCAGCTTCTTCACCAGGCCTGGTAACATTTTCTGGTTAAATTCATTTCTCATAATCCTATGGACTTCTTGCTTATTCATCTCCTTCTCCAGGCTATTTATCTCTGAGAGCATCTACTACTAATGGCTTCCATGTGGGACGTGAAAGCAAACAAGGATTCTTCTACATGAGAACAACTGGTGTGCAAAACCTCAAAGCCATCCCAGGAAAAACACCCTGCTCCTCTAACACACAAAGAACTGAACTGTGCCAGCAGCACTGCTCGTCCTGTGCTAAATGTGGTCATCTTGGGTTCCCTCCATCGCTGTGGCCCTACTGTAAGCTCAAAAAAAGCCAATGGGAATCATTCAATGTCAGTGAAGTTCAACTATACTGAAAACAGATTCCATATATTTGCATATAAAATAAGATCTAATTCTGCTTACAGACCTTCGGGGAAATTCAAAGTGCAAAATGGTGTCAGCAGAGTGCTGGGGCAGAAAAGGGCTCATCTTATTCATCTGATGTTTCTTTAAAGACCTTCAGAGAGTAGAACACTGATTATTAAAGCACACTGATACATATACATATATATATATATATATATATATATATATATATAAGCAAGCCAGCTTCTGGTTGACTTTTTAGATTATAATGTAATTATTATTTAAAACAGTATTTACATATTGCTTTTACTACTTAGAGCCAAACTTGCTGTTGCTGGGAGCGTCCTTCCCATTTAACATTATCACAGTGCTGCACATGGGGTTGCGTGACTGTGCAGCTGGGAGCTGGTTTGGGATCTAACACTTGCATTCAAGCACAAAAAGCACCCTGCAATTCTAGCCAGCCAGTTACTTCCACTGGGTCCCTTTTATTACTATCAGAATTATTTTGCTTTCTAAAGTTCAAATGTAAACTGAGTGTTTTAGAGCTGCATAAAGAATGGTTGGAGTCAGAGAGGGCAAGCTATGGCAGCAAAGCCTTCATCCCAGACCAGCTGTCCTTAGGAGTTTAAATCCTTGCAAATGAAGAAAGACAACTCCTCATTAAAAAGTTACACATTTTCCTTTTCTGTTGGTTACTCGAGGATGCACTTCTATTTTGGTGTGGTCTGAGTGCTAAAAAGCACCCAAGGGCAAAAAGAAGTGGAGCAGGGTGAACGTTCTGCAGGATGGGAGGCTCCACAATGCAAACTTCAGCATTTTCTGAAAGCAAGGCTGTGCTCTTCGTGACTGTAACACGTCTCCCTGGCAGGACAGTAAGGCCTGCCAGCCACCCCCACCCCAACCCCGTATTCCAAACGCAGCACAGTGGCTGTGATGCTCCCCAGCTCATAGCATAGAATCACAGAATGGCCTGGGTTGCAAAGGCCCACAATACTCACCCAGTCCCAACCCCCTGCTATGTGCAGGGTCACCAACCAGCAGCCCAGGCTGCCCAGAGCCACATCCAGCCTGGCCTTGGATGCCTGCAGGGATGGGGCATCCACAGCCTCCTTGGGCAGCCTGTTCCACCACCCTCTGTGTGAAGAACTTCCTCCTAATACCCAACCTAAACCATCCCTGCTGCAGGCAGATGGGCTGCAAACCACTCGCCAAGGACACAGAAATGCTCTGCAATTTTTTAAAGACAAATTGTTCACATTTTACAGGTGTGCACTGCTAGGTGTTAAATTTATCTACTATTTTGTCAGAGCCGTCCAAGTTTGCATCCAATTAACTTGAGCCATCCAAGTCTTGTTGCTACTAATGTATCTCAATTAGAACTAACCGTCGGCATGGCAACTGCTAAATCCATCATAACTCATGGATGGGGCAAGCTTGTTTGTGGCTTATGCAATCCTTGAGTTTCCACAGCTCACAGATGGGCATTTATTGTTAGGTTAAACTGGGAATGGGTAATCCTGGAATAGAAGATGATTTCGGTGCTCATTTATTTGAGAACTTAATTACAAGCAGCCAATCATTTTAGGAGCTGAGGAGTTTCAGTCATCCCACAATCCCCCACACTGGTGGGCAGTTAGGAGACATCCTTGCCTGTCAACCAAATCACAGCACCAAGAGCGAGCTTCCACTCCTAATTAGCAAATACAGCACTTATTTCATCACAGCGATAAACTAAATCTCTGTCTCATTTAATGCTGCAGTGACAGCCTACAGCAATAGCCAAACCATTTTCCAATAGAGTCTAACAAGGTGACACTACGTGCTGTGCTACTGCACAACAGCTCGCAATTCCTCATTACCAGCTCTGAATTAACTCAGAAATGGACTCCAATGCATCACACCTCTGAGACAGCCTTACAGATTGCCAGGAGTTATGTAGTGCTCCATACCTGCAGTTTCCTTTGGGGTACTTACACAGAAAGCAATCGGGAATATTAAAGGATAACAACAACTTGAGTTTGAAGCCAGATCAGCTCAAGTTTAACTAGCCATGGTCTGACAAAAGTTAATGACCCAAGGAGCCAGTTCCACATCTATACCTTATTAAACATT
The DNA here is from genome assembly GCA_035772895.1 of Perdix hodgsoniae. Taxonomy (NCBI): domain Eukaryota; kingdom Metazoa; phylum Chordata; class Aves; order Galliformes; family Phasianidae; genus Perdix; species Perdix hodgsoniae. The sequence continues at coordinate 7,321,550 of JAPSGF010000029.1, read as the reverse complement.
TTACATTAAAATTAGTTTATATAATTACACAGATCTATATAGATAATCCTTGGGATCCCCTCCAACTTAAGCCATCCTATGACTCTATTTATTGCTGTATTCACAGCATACCTGCCTTTATTCTCCACTGAGATGTATTTACTGTCTTCTATCCCTTCCTAGGCATCAAGAAATAAACGCTGAGGATCTGGCGGATCCCTTATTGCTCACGAGGAAGCCACAAGGAAGCCAGAAAGTACAAGGCTGAATTTGTGCAAAATGAAGCCCTCAGTCAGCAGCCCCCAGGGACACGGAGCATTACGGGAGGAATTTCTCTGTGCATGATTGCAATCAAATCAAGCCAGCGCAGCCCCCAGGGAAGCTTGCCCTGACAGACACTGCCTCCACCTCCCACCTCCTGCTCCCTGCACTCAGCAGCACTGTGGCCGTGTCCAGCACTGAGTCCTCCCCTCCCGGCCATGCTGTCACCTGTTTCCTCCCCAACACGTCTTGCTCAGCCCCGGCTGGAGGAGGCTGGCTGTGGGCATGGCCTTCCTTTCCATCTGGAGTCATTAACAGATCTCATCCTCCAGTCAATAAAATGAGCTAAAACTACATTGATTCTGAAGTTCTGGAGAATCAAAACACTTGATTTTCCCACTTGACTTCCCTAGTGCTCCAATTAAGGTACCAGAACAAATCTTACCCGCTTGCTGACACCAGCTCCTACAATGCCCTCTCCAGCTGTAATCACGCTTTGAGCACTGACCACCTTGCCTACACTAATTGATTTTCCTGTTACCATCTCCTAATGCAGTCCAGTTTTAAGCTTTTAAATGCCTTTTACTCCTCAGTTTACTGCTGAAGTATTGTTGCTAGTAATGTTCTTAGCAGGAGCTGTTCCTCCACTAAAAAGAGCCCTATTGCCTTCAAATCTTATTCAGCTGTCTCCATTAAGTATTCCAGGTTGCTCTGATGTTGAAAATGCAAATCACAGAATAAGAGGAAGATGATAGCATATTGTTCATCTCGTATTTTGTCCTCCTACTCCCTCTACATTCTTTTAAATAAATGTCTCCATCTCTACGTATAATGCAACGAAGATGGTGTGAATGTGAGATATTAAATGTACAACACATACATTATTTTTTTTAGTTGCTATAAACACAGAATGAACATTACTTAATCAGTGGGACTGTATGACTCAGGGGCACAGGCAGGGTGAAACCTGGGGTTTCCCCGCTCCAGCAGAAGGTGGTTAATGGCTGAGCGGATTGCATTTAATGGGCAATTAGCGGTACAAGACAGACAGTTAGGGCTGAGCGAAAAACATCTTTGTAAATATGAGTTTCACCTCATTTCCCCAGCCTGGGTTTTGTCACCACAGACAAGTCAACCATTTAAAGGCTAAATGCCAACACAGAATGAATAATCTGGTGCTAAAGTGCCTGACATCATTAACTTCCAAGTGCTAAAGCTGAGAAACCCTTCATACAACCTTGGCAATTAAAGAGGTCAACAAGCTCTCCCTGCCATAGCAGATGACCCCATCAACAGAGGTTTGGTTGGGGAATATCTGCCAGAAAAGGGATCTCGTCTCATGAATATGTTTAACACCACTAGCGCTCACAGGGTAAGTTCCAGCTGCTGGCAAACACTTGCCTAACTCCACTATTCGGTTTGGGAAGGAAAACATTTGGATCATCAGTCACTGTCACAACACAAAGACGGCACATTAGCAATAGGAAAGTTTAGGATGGCAATGACACCAAACCAACTCAATGCAGAAGGGAGCACTGCAGCCGAACCGCAGCTCCTCTTCCATCAAGCACAGCTCCTTCCCAGCGAGATCCCTTCCTTAACAGGGAAAACAACAGCAGAGAAACAGTTTCTCTAGGATCTATTCCCCGAGGTTTCCTTTTTTTTCCCAATTCATCTCCCAGCTCACACATCACAAGCAGCTCCTCTTGTGCATGCTTGCAGGCAGCCCTCCCTGGCAGTGGCAGACTAAGCCCTTCCCAGCCACTCTAAGCTGCACCGACAGCACAACACACTTCTGGAGCTACCTATGAAGCCAGGGGGTTGGTGCCAGCTTGGGTCCTGCTCTGAAACCCCAGCACCACACCAGGAGAGTGGGGGACAGGGACAACGGGCAGCATGGCTGCAGGTCAGAAGGGAGCTTCGAACCCCATGTCTGTGAGGGATGTGAACACACATACAAAAAAAACTTTGTTTCAAAATGTTGAGTACAAATGTGCTCCAAATCACTTTTGAAGGGGAGCACATGGGACGCAAGGTCTCCTTGTTGCTTCTTATTAACCTTCTAAGTTTATGCCTCAAAGACAAAATGCAAGGCAATTGCTTTGACCGAGTACCGTAATTTCTACTTTTATTATTATTACATGCCTGCTTAAGCCATTTAAAACAACAAATATATCCTTCAGGTCAATACTTGTGCAAGCATTTCTTATGTACAGTGAAATCTATTTTTTAGCTTTGCATTCAAGCAGCCATGCAAGACTGAAAACGCGCCTTCAAGAAGAACTGTTTGCTTCCACTCTGCAAACCCAGCTATATTTAGTCGCTGGTGTGCACAGAGGACCTGACATTTCTGTTAGAGAACTCTATCTAAAACAAACTGCTACTATCTTCTCCACCAGCAGAGGCTTTGCTTGGCAATGCGGGGCACCTCCTCACCAGCCCCCATCACTTGGGACTGAGCTGAATTCAGCCGAGCTGTTGGGCCTTCTGCTCCCATTCTGCTTCTGCTTATTTCAAAATGAACCGAAGAAAACCAGCTCTGAACGGGTCACCCACACGAGGGCAGTAAGCGAGGCTGCTCCGAGCCCTGCTGACAAGGGTCCTTGATTGAGCCCCCCTGCACACGCTGCTCTCATAACCCATTCACACACAGTGACAAAAGTACTTAAGGACCCATTCTTTCCTGCTCAAATGGTTTGACTCCTGCATACAAGTTCAGCAAGAAAATTGAGAAACATCTGCATGGCTTATGTTGTACTGAATAAGCCCATCACGGTTTTCTTTTTGTTCCTGGATGAGCTTGGAATCAGCAGCCATTATTTCTTACTCAAAATAACATTATTATGTTTCTACAATACCCGTGGGGTTCAGAAACTGGTTATGATCTGCTCTTACAAAGCAATACTTCAGTTCCCAGCGTTCAGCTCACAGCGTCAGCCATGATCTATGGGATTTTTCTGAAGAGATGATTAACTCTTATTCAGACAAAGGTAATGGGAATGGTTAATGGGAAAGAAAGGTTTCTGCAGGAAAAAATCAAACTGCTCTATCACAGCACAGACCTTGAGAGTGCACTCTCCTCTGGCCAAAAGCCCCGGAGTTCAGCATGGGGAAGACCTTTGTGTAGAGTCCAAACTCATCCACTGAGACCACGAAACAAGGCTCCCCAAAATGCACACGAGAATCAGCCTTGTAGGAATACAACAACATCTCAGGGAAACCACAGCACCTTCACCACCTCTGTGGGCAGCCTATGCCAGTGCCTGACCTCTCTTTCCAAGGAGAAATGTTTCGATACCCAGCATGACCCTATCCTGGCACAACCCACAGCAGGGCTGTGCAGGACCGCCAAGGAGCAGTTGCACGGTCAGGGCAACAGCTCTGCAGGAAGGATTATGTTGTCAGTGCAAGTGAGTTTGACATTGCAGAGATATCAAAGCGCAAGCAAAGAGAAAAGTTTCGTCAACAAAGTAATTGCTCTGCTGGACTCAATGGAGCTGCAATTATTCCTCGCTGAGGTGTTGTCAGTTTGTACTGCAGATAGAAACTGTTGCATAACACAGATACGGGCATGTGCAGAGATTGCTTTTCATATGTAAAACTCTCTTGGCAGCTCTACGTTTTCTATTAAAATAAAGAAAGAAAAAGAAAAAACGAACCAAAAAAGTACATGTCGACACTATGCATTAAACACCCACATGCTTTTCCCTTTCAAAATTACATCGCTTTTTAGCCAGTTAAATTTGCACTAGAAATCACAGAATGAGAAGATACCCTCCTTCTACACTTTGCCCAGCACTTGCTGGAAACAAGCCCAGTGCTTGCCCACGCTCACAGGACGTGCAGCACCCAGCACCCACAGCACGGAGCCACCCAGCACCCAC